>JAVQJF010065280.1:0-44994 GCA_036023855.1 Gadopsis marmoratus | reverse complement strand
GTTGGGAGAAGAAATTCAGAGTGTTTCCTTTCAAAAGACACCAAGGTCATGCATGTACTCCAAATGGTTCAAGAACACCATTCAATTTGCTTTGGGTATGCCTTGGATAGGCGTTTTAGTCATTTTAGGTAGATTTGGCAGTATCTGGAAGAGGCTAAATGACAATAATTTAAAAGTAGGTGTGTGGGTGTAATGAAAGTTAAGCAAGTAACTTTCTTTATACAAGTAATTAGTAAATTACTTTTTCAATCAGTAATATCTAAAAATATACTCATTATATTTGTCCCTTATGTTACTTTATATCATGTTTTCATACAAAACAACACATATAGTATATACTGTATTGTTACAACCGCCACCAAAACACAAGCATTTTGGCTCAACCTTGTGACCAGCAGCATATAAAGAGGACGCCATTCCCAAGGATTAGTTAACAAAACATATTTTATTCATAAACCAAATCTTATACATTAACTAAAACTATGGGAGTCTGGAGGTCTGCCCAAGCATAACAAAAGGATGGAGGAAGTCTGCTCCAGCCACATAGGCCGCCGTACCCAGAGGCCTGTAAAAGGAAGCAGGAATTGGGGTTAGCGAGCTAACTTCAGGTTTAACTTTGGGTTTTCAGTGTTTCGACGGTTGTTCACTTCTTACCGGGGCAAATCACCATGGTAACTTATGCTGCACAACCTGCTCCAGAGCAGGTTATGTTCGAGATAACAGATCAACGTGTATAGAAGCCCCGCCTACTGACCAATCAGTTCTTTTTCCTGCATTTGGCAGCTGCAAGCTGTGTTGCTTTTAGCCTGGATGATGTGTTTAACCTCTTCGTATTTTTCTAATGTCATAGCTTTCTCTTCGTTTGTAAAATATGCCGCTCTGCTGCCAGAACACTGGTCATGTTTGTGATTGGCCATATTCTGCAAACACCGCCCCTTTCATGTGAATGCGTTCATGGCTTGATTGGGAAACCCTGGGTTGATTTACGGAGTTGATAAACTGCGTCGTGTGGCCGCTTAGTGTGATCACGGTTGTCGGGTTGTTGGGTTTAGTAAAGCCAGATAATGAAAAGATATCCTGGGTATGTTGAACTGGCTTCGTAGTACAGGCCTCAGAGCTTGACCCACTGACCTACCAAAACAGTGCATAACTAAACTGCCAACCAAACCAGTGAAAGCTGGACTACCAGACCGCCATCCTCAAAAGAGAGAAACACAAAACACAAAATGCTGCATGACAAGATGCTGCTTTGTCTGTGAGAGAAAGATCTCCTCCCCCAGCCTCCCTTAAATCGAGGCCTTCATTCCCTGATGAGGAGCGCTTGAGAAGCACGATACATGATCAATATATATACATACATGTATATTTCTGGCTACTCATGAAAACATCTTTATCAGGCAGTGTAGTGGATATTTATTTATCCATATAGTTTGATAAGTCTCTGAGGACTCTGGAAATACCTTCACAAGAGCAGAAAAAATGTTGTTTAGCAGCCTTCCTGATCTGTCAAAGATGGTCAGTTATTTGTTTTTTGGAAAACCTGATGATATATCTGTGACTCAAATGTAATAGTAATACTTGAGAGACACAAACTGGGGCTAATCCACAAGTTACTGTTTATCAGTTGATCAGTTGTAGCAGCGTGTAAAGGCTGATTTCAAGGTGAAAAAACACGGAGCTGTGATTAGGATCGTAGATGGTTTCAGGTGCAGTGAGGGGTGAGATAAAGCATGTTTGCTTAAAGAGATATATGGCCAGAGAAGGCTTACTAAATTATTCACAAACCAGCACATGCAGACCTTGAGTAAATGTGAGTATACGTGCAAGCTGCACTGAAAACCTACACTGGTGCACACTTAGAACACGTGCAACCTTACAAACAGGCGTGTCTGCACCTACACGCATACATTCAGTATTGCAAAAAAAATGAGAACACGCTGAGGGCACCACCAACTGTGAGCAGATGAGCGACTTTTAGGGATCCAGCGGAAGTCCTCCCACCGTCTGTCTGAACTCCTTGAGTATTGCACTGGACCATAAATACCGGGTGAGGGTGATGATGTGAAAACTGGTGGCGATAAAAAAAAAATGAGGTCATAAAAACAACAAACAGAAACAGTCATCTCCATCTTATTCAGCCACACTTCCATTAGTGTGACAATTTCATTAAACAAACATAATGTACAAAATCATTTCCTCGACTTGGCTGGCTCCGAGAAATTAACAGCAACATGGAAGTCATGCATAATGAATGTGAACATTTGCCATCTACAAGTCTCCCACAGTCAAACATTAATTCAACCTCTCACAGGGTGTGGAAAGGGAGGAGGAGGACAAATGGAGCTCAGGGAAGAGGAAGGACTTCGGAGAGTGAAAGTGAAACCTTTGGAGGTGGTCTGACCGAGAGATCACTGCTGGGCTTAACTTCTCTGGGCCTGGATTGATTGCATTGGAGTCTGGGTAAAAAAATATAAAACATTAAGAAGGTATAAGTTCTTTCAATCTGTAGTTACAAAATTATTTCGTTTATGTTTACTGAAATGAAAAAAAGGCAATTATGCTGGCCCTTAAAAATTATACGACGGACACCGATGGGGATGATAACTTTCCTCATTTCAAAGACAGGAGGGAACCGTTTGCTGCCACAGCCATTAGATTGTGTGATGCTCGGTCCAAAGTGCGTCAGCAAGACAAATATTGCAGTTCACATAGCATGACAAAAGACAAATATCACGTAATTAAATTCAACTTGACAGGGAGTTGAAAGTACACGTCAAGTCAAATGAAGTCAACTCGCTGCTCTTTTCCCATTGATCAAAAACAGGAAGGTTTGACACGACTCCCATGACCGTGCCAGAAGCACTAAGGCATCATCTAATTCTCTTTGCATAAATCTTACGATCATTTATCCAGGCACAACACAACAAAATGCTAATGGTAACATTTTAGAGAGGGGAGCGGAGAAAAAAAAAACTGAAATGCTTATCCTTCACTAGGGGTGATTTATTACCCAGTACAGCGGGGTCGTACATTAATTTCGCTCTTTATAGAAAAAGCCTCTTATTTTTGCATGCATAAATAAAACATCCAGACAGACATGCACACATAAACACATGCATAAGAACAGGTAGCAGCCATGCACGTTTGCAGACGTCGCACTCAGCTTGTGTTGTGGGGAAAATGTCACACTGTCGAGAGGATGTTTATCTGGCGGGGACAGATTTGATGGCTTGACGGGGTCCGCGGCAGCTCTGTTCCCTTTTCCATGACGCAATGACCGTGTGTGTGTCTCTCTGTGTGTGTGCTTTTGATTGTGATGTGCGTTGTCTGACAGACGCAGGACTATGGGAGATGCCAGCGCGCCACGCGGCGCTCAACCAGACGCACATCAGATCTGACACTACCGAGCCAGCGGTGTGACAGCCATGTGACAGGGCAAGAGCTGGTCCTAAATGACTTCTTAGGCTCCATTACCCTGCCAAAACACTGGACACGCCATCTCCCATTTCCCATTTCCCCTTCATGGTCACAGAGCCCTTTACTATTCACAAATGGAGCACTGATTGCATCCCTACCTTTCTCTCGGTATAGATTAATCACACATAGATGCAAGCTTGCACGCACACGGATAAGACAACCCCCCGACTGAAAATCAAAGAGCGGCGCCGAGCAGGGTGCCAGGAGCAGGCCAGCAGCAGTGGTGATTATCCTCAAGGAAGCATCAGTTGTTGGTATTTACCCTGCGACTCAACCCTCTGATGTTTTGACACTGGCAGCCTCTAGAAAGCGAAAGCATTTGTCAAGAGCTGCGTCGAGAGGCAGCGTGTTGAAGGTGACCGAAGATGAATGTGTCATTAGCCGAGACCCATATTATTATAAGGGGAGCAGAGAGGGGAAAGGAGAAAAGGGGACGGCGGGAAGAAAGACAGCTGCTCTGGGACAAGACGAGGAAAAACACAACGTGGGTGTGAAACTGACAAGGTAAAACTGCTACTGTGCGGAAAAATTAAAGCTCTAGGATACCTTTCCAGCTGGAGCTATTATTTGTAGTATAAAGGGCAGTCACCCATGAACTTCAAAGCAGCAGTGAGTGCAACTCGCAACTCACTTTGTGGAGAGAACTGTCAATGAAAATCTAAAGAACGTATGACCTTTCATCTCCCGAGATCATGGAGCAAGATACGTGGAGCTCACGCGTGCACACCCTTTGATGTCGGGTGGTGGTGGTGGAGACAGGAAGAACTCTGTCACATAATATGTCATGAAGATATTGGGTCTATTGTCTGTTCCGCTCTCCACAGCGGAAGGTGGCAGTAATGCACCTGGATGCCCACTGGTGTACGAATATGTCACGAAGGGTTTATGTTCTGATTGCACTGCTACCCTTACCCGCTTCCTACGTCACAAGAGGTTTTGATATCTTGCCAATTTGCAGAGCCGAACGTTCACATTAGCCACTCCTAATGAGGATCGTGGCGTGTACGTTAAAACCCCGGATGCCTGTTAGTCTGTTTATCTGACAGGGAGAGTGCTTGTCATCGTTTAGCCAGTTTAGCTCAGTGGAGTGTGGTGACATTTCTGCTATTTTCTCCCTGGCTATTCTGAACGCTGGTAATTGTGGTGTTACATAAAACCGCCACATCACATTTAAAGTGGGGCGAAAGTAAACAGGGATATGAATTCCGCTATCAGATGCATAGGCGCATGAATCATTTATGGGACAAAATATTTCCAAACATGTGTTGAGGGTAGATAAGATTTGCGAGGTTGTTGACCGAACAGGCCCCTTTCTGTCGATTAGTGGATGATGTGTGATAACTTGCAAGCACCGACTCTGACAGAGGAATTGATAAGAGAGGTGAAGACGGAGATAGACCAGACAGACAGACAGGCAGACAGAGAGACAGGCAGGCGGGGCGGGATGGGCCGAGAAAACGAAAGTGGTGGCATTAAAAGCAGCAGTAATTTTCTAAACACTTCTTTTTTTGGGGGGGGTGTTTCTCAGTCCGTTGTTGCAGAGCTCCTGGCGCATTGTTTTGAATGAGCTCTGGCTGCCATGAATGAAAATGAGATTTCACTGTATCCTGTCCGCTTAACACCGCATGAGTCTCAATAAACACTAAAGCTCTTCTCATTTCATGCTCCCCAATGTGTAGCGGCAGACAGCAGCACCACAGCAAGCAATCACAAATTCAAATGAAAAGGGAGAGGGAGGAATTTCTCCTTCACAGCCTTGTTTAATTTGCCGCCTCCTGGGCAATTGAAACGTGCCTCTGCTGTGCTGTTGTCTGAAGGTGTGTGAGGCTCATAGAGGATGCCTTACATGTATTCAGGGATGGGGGGAAGAGGGGGGGTGCAGGAGAGAGAGAGAGAGAGAGAGAGAAAAGAAGAGGCAGAGCTAAATAAAAAAAAAAGACAAATTGAATAAACTTTATACTTGGTTTACACCTGGAGCATTGTATTGAAGTTGGAAGCACACGCCCACACACACAGCGTGCGTTAATGCCTGGAGCTCTCCAGCCGTGCAGCCTCCTCGGGAGACACATCCTGATAACACAAACTAACTCCTAGCTCGTGGTCCCAGCGGACGGCCAAACAAAAGACAAGGTTTTATCTGCTTTTATCTTATTAAACACTCTATAACTTGCCTAATTGTTTACGAAGGGATTTAGAAGAATATCCCACTCAAGGTTTATGACTTTGGCGTGTGTGTGTGTGTTCACATGTTGGGGAGTATGCATTTGTCATTCATTGCTGCTTAGATTTAAGATGGGTTTTAATTAGGAAGTGTGTGTGTGTGTGTGTGTGTGTGTGTTGGGGGGAGGTGCAGCAGCGTAATAAGATATGGCAAGTGATTAGGAGACAAAGGGTCTCTTCCCTTCACTCCGTCTTTGCTGGATTGTAAACAGTGGTGCATTTGCAAAGGTTGGGCACACAAACACACATATGGCCTCTAAAATGTTTTCAGAATTCAAAGATGATATTTTCCCTTTGCAGCCAATCCATGTGAACCTCCTCTTCTTCCTGCTTTTTTCTGCCTGTTAGATATTCAGCCAACAGCACCCTCCTCTGCCTTCCCCGACCCGATGCTTTTCAATCTGTCCATCGTAACACTTGAGCTTTGATCTTCTCACCCAGGCCTACTCATTCCAGCCCTCCAGCATCCCGTGCCCCACCCGCTTACTCTACTCATCTTTAATACCTCTCATATCCATCTCCGTCCCCCTTATCCCCCATGCCATTCCTCCCCTCCTCCATCTTCTCTCCACTGTCTTTTTCTCACTCTCCTGCGCTTTGGCCACGCACGTTGGAACAGCTATTGCTCCCACGATACATATTAGTGCAGCGCTTTTAATTACAGTTTTCATATCGATCAATTGTTGCATTACTAGTTGGCCCCGGTTGTCCCATTACGGTGGTGATGGATCACCTGCGGGGAACCACCGTGGTCATCTGTGACACTCGGATGCAGATTGCTCGAGCCGCAGGCAAGTCGAGCCCATCCACGACGCTGACAGTGTCGGTACTGGGGCATAATGAAGAGAAGAAAAGGGTGCATTAAAAAGTTCTAACCACAAGAGAGTGGAGAGTGAAAGAGCGGAAAAATAAAAGTGAGTGAAAGAGAGAGCCCCATTTGCTAAAGTCCAAGCTATCCACTCCACAACAATCTCTGTCATGGCATTCATATATATTTCACTTTCACTTCATTTCAAATGCACTGATTTGCATTAATGAAAGATAATCTGGATGCCTTTGAAGTTTTGTTCTGTCCTCTGAGAGCAGGGGAGAAGCTTACTCACACGCACACACACACAGACACACAGAAATCTGATGTTTCTGCTCCGCATGCAGAATATGAGCTCCTGCACCTGTATCTCCCTGCCCCCACCAACCCCTTTCTAATCCTGACCCCCCCATGAGATTAGGATGCTTGGTGCGATACATTCAAACACATCAACACCCTCCTGTACACACTCCCGGCATTCGTAATATGTTTACCATACTCATGATACATGGGAAGTAGTTTTCTCTAAGCCTCCTGTAGGCATGTAGGTATACAAACATATACATCCCAGGCACAGCCACACATTTTAACCAGAGGGGGCGTGCACTGTCAGATCAAACACAGATGCTGATGAACGATGAATAGGCAGATCCTGGACCTGGTTAACAGCTGCTGTATGATTATTCAAGTGGTCTGATGGTGGCAGCCTTCTTCTCCAATAAGACATGGAGACAGTGATCTTTGGCGGAGCAAACCAAGAGCGGTTTAATGAGTCTTGTTCAGGGCTAAAACAAGGATGCCGTGCCTTTTTTTTCTCCTCATCTCATTTAAATGAGTATTTCTGACTCACCCGATTCTCACTCACTGCACAGACACACAAAAAGCCAGCACACACAGCATGCCCATAATGAAAGACTCACAAAAATAAGACAGAGAGGCAGCAAGCTGTCTGTCCTGAGCTAACCCCTGCCAAAAAAAAAAGAAAAAACCCAAAAAGCCCAGCGCGGATTATTGCGGAGTTCATTAACATGCAGGAAGGAGCCAAAGAGTCTGAAGCGTAGAGAGACTGAGACAGTGCAACTTCAAGAGTCACTTGAAGACGGGACTGGGAGAAGTTATAACAACACATCAAAGTAACATCCTCTCTTCAATTGAGGCGTGTCAAAAAAAAGTGCCACAGGTAACTAGCAGCCACTTTCAGAGAGAGATGTAATGTAACAGAGCTCAAGCTACGTTTTGTGCTCAGCTGGCTCCATCTGAATGCCCTTCCAAAAGCTTACAAAGGCAGAGGAGGGGAAGCTGGCCTTTGCCACCTCTGCTAACTTAACTACATGCAGTAGTAGTCTGTGCGTAATCTCATTACCTGTCTTCTTGTCTAACCTAGCCCATAGTGCTGCGACGGGTTGGCATTACTCTGATTAAACCGGGGGGGAGAAGGTGTGTGGGCAGAGGAAAGGAAAATGTGTGTCGGAGGGCCGGGAATGACATAAGCACTTATTGGTATTAAAGGGTAAACTTTCAAAGTCATCCATCTCAAGTGTAGAGCAAACTTTCCATTCAAACTTACTTCAGTCCTTGACTTTGATGTGCCAGTGACAAATGATCAACAGGAAAAATCACTGCGGTGTTGTTTTTTTCTCACAGAAGGAAAAAAGAAAAGAAATGCCCCCGTGGCTTGAACCTGAGGTCATTAAGAAGCAAATAAATAAGCGCAGAATGTTTGCATATTGGAAAGCTGTCGGCTTGAGGCCGGCGTCTGCTCACTTCAAGCTTGATGGAGGGCCTTCTTTCCTGGGCGAGCCGCTGGACTCAGGACCAATGACTCAGTCCGAGTGGACACATTGGCAGTTGTCATGTAATGATATTCCCTGAGTGTAGAGAGACACACACACACACACACAGGTGCACAGACAGATGCTGACATACTGTAGAGACACACAAAGGGTACGCACTGATGTTTCTATGCTGCTGATCTGGCTGCACCCAAACTGACCTTGAAGTTCAAATTCCCTTCTACATTCTGTAAATACCTTTCAATACAGTCGGTTTTTATTGTCAGTGGCAGTGTCCGCCATTCTGGATTGCTGGATAAAAATTGCGATGTGGCGATGCATGTAACAGTTTTTAACTTCCTCATTGATATCAGCCTCACTGCTGACTGTCTAGTGTCTTTACACCACACCAGAGCTTTAGTAACTTACTCCTGATGCAAGCCAACATTTCCTACTGCTGCTTCACATTAAAGGCCGCTCTACTGACGAGACACAGGGTGGTTTTTATTGTGAAGCAGTTACAGGAAACACAATGTGTGTGTTTGGCATGAGGTTAGTGCTGAACCTCAATGATTCATCCAGATTACGTCCACGAAACAACGGTCATTTTCAGCATTTATTTGTAATGGAGAAAGACGTGTGCTATTAGTTTAGTAGCAGAAGTTGGAGGTGTGCACCCTGTCTCTTGCAACTCTTCATCTGCTAGCTCTCATTAGCGCACCCTGTTGTGTGGAAAACTACTAACACCCTGTGCAGCATGAAATCAGACCGTTTTCCACAGTGCGAGATTCTTTGGTTGCACTGCAAACAGATACACCACTTACTCTTCAACTATTTTTCTGACAGAGTAGCTGCTAAAGGAGTGTCAGCTGTAGTATGAAACCACACTCACTGCTACAGTCTGTAACCACAGGTGTCACCAAATATTCCAGAACTAATATCCTCAAATCCACAAATCCATGTCAATGCTGTTAAGCAGCATGTAAATTCAATTTATTACTGATATTTTGTTCACTTCCTCAAAAAGTGGAAAAAACACTAAATATCACTGTAACATGAAAAGCTATAATATTCTTGCCTTAACATGCCTTTCAGAATTTCAAATGCACCAAGACAGGCAATTTATGTCTGACTAGACACAAAAATGAATATAATTTTTGCAGAATTCTTTAACATTTTACTAAAAGTGATCTCAATTCCCTCGGTTTCCTGTTCTCACCTTGCCTGATCTCATAATTACAAACGTCACTGAGTGCCTTCTATAAAGATGTTCAGTCTGACAAAGCAAAGATGTGACGGTGCAGCCACATGCATTAAGTTCTTCTGGAGAATGGCACAGCCGGATGTACGCACACACGCACGCACACACGCGCACACACACACAGGGGATGTCACGATGAGTGGTTCTGGCGGCAGTGAAAGGACGCAAATGCAGACAGCACAGGCAGACTGGAGCTGTTCAGCGATTTATTTGTAGACAAAAGAGCTTACATGCGGGTAATGCAGGTGGACAGGCAGGCCGGACGACAGGCAACAGGTTAGTCCAAGTCCGGACACAAAAGCACGAGGAACACGGGAATTAAACACAGGGCAAGCAGTTCAGCAGTGACTAACAGAGGGGTACAAACAGAGTTATAAACAGGATGAATGGACAAATGGAAGGAACCGGTAGGGAATCAGGGGCGTGTGAGCATAGCAACAGGTGTGGCTAATCAATGACACACGAGGGCAGGAACTGAACAGACAAGAAGGATTTCAAAATAAAACAGGAAACACAGACAAAATCCACAGGATGTTAAGTCTTTTTAAGTCAGTTTATGAAATCACATCCAATATGATTCCACTTCTTTGACAGGATGCATTATAAATGAGGACACACAGACACACACACACACACGTACACACTAACTCTTCCTCTCTCCCTCTTCGTAAGATTACTCCATTGGATTAATCAGCTTTTTGTATAAGAGGAGGGGCCCTTAATGATTCAGGGGTCCCAGAGATGGACGGGGGACCCTAGTTTTTGACAACATTGCATATATTTACTATGCCAGTGCTCCAAATGAGCTATGAAACGAAGTTCAGGATACACTTTATATTCTAATCATGACAATGGACATAGCAAACGTTTCTGTTTTAATCTCTGTCCAGTAGAGTGTTGAAGTAGCAGTAGTAGCCAATTAACTTAACTTAGCACAGAGACTGATAACAGGGGGATACAGCTTCCCTGGCTCTGTCCCATGGTAACAAAATCGCAACTTGATAACATTTTGGTTTTCGTTAAGATTAAACTAATTAGATGTACAAGTTAATTAATGCGCTTTAGACATGCTGCAAGGTGGATTTTGTGACCTTTGGACAGAGCCAGACTAGCAGTTTCTCTGTTATTTCGAAACGTTATGCTAAGCTAAGATAACCAGTTGTTGGCTGTTGCTTTAAATTTACAGTGCAGACATGAGAGTGGATATCAGCGTTTACTTGAGTTCAATGTAAAGATCAGAATTGTAATACACCACAATTTTTCTTCTTTAAAAATGGCAATACCACAAGTCCTGCATTTCATATTTTATGGTAAAAGTACACAAGTATTAACAGAAATGTGAATATGACTTTCTCTAAGTGCAGCTAGTAAAACAGACAAACACACACATAAGTAAATAAAGTAAATCTACTGGAGTATCAACAGTAAAAGCACTTGTTTTTCAGAATTGCCCTTGTCAGAGTGTTCGCTAAAAAATACACTGTATATTTTACTGTGGTATAGTTACTGTCCACTACGGGTCCAAAGACAATACAGTGCAAGAATGAACACCATTATAATTCTTACAGACATACAGTA
Source organism: Gadopsis marmoratus (assembly GCA_036023855.1). Classification (NCBI taxonomy): domain Eukaryota; kingdom Metazoa; phylum Chordata; class Actinopteri; order Centrarchiformes; family Percichthyidae; genus Gadopsis; species Gadopsis marmoratus. The sequence continues at coordinate 33,878 of JAVQJF010065280.1, read as the reverse complement.
TATACACGTTGGTAGACGCTTTAACAAGCCTCAATGGCCTCTAAGTGACAAGATTAAACAATGATGGTAAACTGAGATGAAACTGGATCAAAAGGAGCTGAGAGATGGAGGAAAATGCCGAATACTGAGCTTGCTGAATTAACAGTAAAACAGTAAATTTTTTAAAGCTTTCTCGTGCATTGATTAAATAAACATGCGGAACTGGCAGCTGTTTGAAGTGCGAAACTCAAAAATCTGCAGGTGTAGTTCAGGTAAACTGAGAAGGAATTGACTGAGGTGTTTTAACAGTCAGCTCGGGTCTGATGGAGTGCAGTGAATTTGAAATTAGTTTGATGCGAGTAAAGAGCTTAATACCTTTAAAAACCCAGCACAAGGATATATGGCCTTGTCATCTATCATGTGTGGGTGCCTGTATGCGTTCATTTGTGTTTGTGTCATGAGAAAGTATATGTGCATGTGTATGTTTCAACTATATGTGTATGTGCGTTAGAGAGATAGAGTTCATGAAAATGCATTAACCCACAGTATGAGTGCATGTACACTTACACACACGCGTGCGCACGCACACACATATACATATGCACATTCCTTCACCAGACCAATATATCACTGCACTCACAGTCCAAATGAGGCAATCGCTCAAAATTATTTGCATATAAACTAATGAAATATTACTGGGTGAAACTCCGTTGAATGTTAATTACAAAGGTAATGCACTATTTGCTGATTAATGGATCGTCTCTCTTTTGGGCAAGAGATGGTAGGAGCTAGTGGATGATCGGTGGGCAAAAAAAAGGTGATTCCAGTGAGAGGAGAGGAGAGGATCCATTTTTGGGAGGCAAACTGTTGTGTTAAGTTGAGTGGACATGGTCACATGCCACAAATTCTTGTTTTACTGGAGTGGGTGAAATGAAAATGCATTATTCATTTATAGATCATTAATTATGAATCCACCAAAAGCAGGACGGGAGGCCGAGGTGTGAAGTGTGCAAGTCAAAGCATTTTTTGCTGAGGATACACATTACATATTTCATCTCGCTGTTTGACCTCAGCGTTTGTATCAAGCTCCTTGTGATTCCAAACACTTCGACACAGTCAGAACAAAGAACATAATAACTGAACAGAACTTTAAACATGCACTACATCCATCGCTAAAGAGTGAATACACCGGCATTGTAATGACCCTTTTTGGAACAGCCTTGAGAAATAACAGCATTGTATGTTTTTTTGGATTACACTCTTGTTGGTGTTGATGTGTAATGTTATTTTTCTACCACTCGCTGCACTGTTTGTGGCTCGCTAAAGATAAACTGCTGGAGCAATTACCCTCCACATGAATGAATCTGTCTCAGACACACACACACACACACACGCATTTACTGCTGTACTTGTGAGGACAGAATATCGACTTAATTCTCTGGAGGTTTGCACTAAACACTAAATCTCACCATAATTCTAACCGTAAAGCTAAAAATAAGACTCAGTGGTGTTATTCTATATTTTCCTTATAGTCAACAGATCCCACATACAGAACGAAGCCAAACAACACATGTTTGTCTATGTCTCAGTACCTTTTATTTTCCCTATCTCTCCCGTGGCTCTCAGCGCCAAGCACAGACAATCTTTAAAAACAGGTCAGAAGTATAATTTTACATTTGTAAAAAGTGTTAAGTCATTTCCTAGAACAGATGGTCATCGTAGATTTTAGTCAACATTACTTAAACAGGAGTAAATACTGGATGTGCTGGGGACTATTTTCAGCCGTGAATTAAAAACACGTGGTGCACTAGTGAGCATTCATGGCAGCAGGAGGGTGTTTGTGGAATTCTGTCAAAATATACTACAGTGGTCCTGTTCATGGTAAAGAAGGAACATGTCAGCCAGTTAAACGGTGTGGCTCATTGATGTGTTTTGATATATTTGGACAACAATGGAGCTCTTTGGCCCAATTATCTGTATCAGGCTGTGGCTACAAAGCCAATATTTATTTGTGGGATAAATACATAGTTTATTTTGGTCTTTACATGGGATTTGTTGATATTAAGAACAATATAGACGAGGCTTTTCCTTTAAAATGACTGTGGGGACTGGACTTTGGTCCTCAGATGAGAGTTGAGTCTTCAGATTTTTGTCCACACACACGCACACACACACACACACACACACACACACACCCTGAGATTATTGTACACTTCAGTAATAATGAATCAAAATGAATTAAATTAATGCAAACAATGCACATAATAAGCTCATTTCGATTCTATTATGTTCTGTGGAAGACGCTTGCATACAAATTCTGAATTTATTCCATTTTTCAAGATAAATATATCACTCACCTTAAAAACATTCAGAACAAAACGAGCACATGCAGGTATCAGTCCGGACAGAGAAACAGAGAAAACACAGAGAGAATCAACTGATGGTGGTCTGCTGTTAGGAAGTCAAGATAGCTGCTAGTTATTCCATCAGAGAGCTAAACTCACTCATGCAGCTGGTGCCTCACAGCAGTTAGCATCACAAACCTTAATGCTTCATAAGCTTACAAAAGGTGCTTTAGAGCTCTACACAAACTTATGCATGTGAAATGAGCAGTTTGTCTCCCCTTTCAGACTAACAGACTATGCATAATGCATGCCCCCATGGAAAGCCTGCTGCAATGACTGAGAGATTGATAGATTGACTGATTGATGATGGCAGTTATGACTAATTCATTAAAAAGCAAAAGCTGGTCGTGCATGTCACTCATTTGGGTTGAGGGAGTCCACTGGCCATACTCAGCCTGGGTGGTGTGTGTGTGTGTGTGTGTGTTTAGGGCCTAGAGCTGTGGTGTGCAAACTTGTGTTTCATGCCGACCACCACACCACCACTCCTGACAGAAAGTGATACACACACATGTACACACACCGCGAGCTGCTCTCAGACTCAGTGGTAATTATACAGGAAGAAATGGAAGAAAAAAACAAATGTATACATCAACAGTTGCCATGAACATGCATCCAAGTGTGGTTTTACTCTGTGGGGCTCAGCAAAGCTCAAAACTATGTTTGCACAGCAACAAGAAACCACAAGACAATACACAAGCATTGCTAATGTGTTCACCCCATAGAGATACTGCATATCTTTGTAGTATGCAAAGAGTAACTGAGACATATTTGAGCGTGACGGTATGCATATGTTTGAATATGCATTGTGATACACAACTCTATAGGGGAGCAGTGTGTATAAAGTGGAATTGCACAGTAGCTGCACAGAACTGCTGTAAGCAAATATTGCATCAGACTTTGCAAGTGCAAATCAGGGCCCCTATCATGTTTTATTCTGATCTGCATTCCTACCAATAAATGCATAGCAACAGAATGTAAAGAGACGCGTGAAACAATGTGGAATAATGTCCAACTCCATAATTCATGTGTCAACAGGATCCTTTGGAGCTGAACAGATCAGAGGATTTTGTGAACAAATTATGCAATAAAAGCAAAGGCAGCGTGTGTCAGGGCAAAAGAAGGAGAAAGTGTAAAAGGAGAGGCAAAAACAAGTGAAAGCATGGAGGAAGTGTCAAACAAACTCAATACATGAATGAGAGAAAGAGATCAAATAAATAATTTGTCATTATGCAACCCTATCTCCTGGAAATTATGTTTATATACAACTCATTTACATTTCCAGTTGTGTTTTTGAGGAAAAATAATAAACATTCCCAACAAAACTTGCATTGAGGTGGTCGAGGTGGATGCAGGCGTACAAAAAACAGGAGCAGGGTTTGCATCCGAGGTCCGCCTGCGCTATATACCCATTCACTTTCGTCCCCAGAGTTAGATTAGAAAATGAATAGCACTCTCATCTTTGTGTGCGGTATATGAAGCTGCAGCTAGCAGCCAGCTTGCTTAGTACAATGACTGGAAACAGGGGGAAACCCTCTCTCCAACAGGAACAAGATCAATACTAAAAACTCTAAAACGCACTAGTTAACACGTTATCTTGTTTGTTTAGTCCCTACAAAAACCTTTCAGGTTATGGAAAGATTATGGGGTAGGGTTTGATTATATGTCAATAAACTAAACACGTCATACCTCGCGCTTCAACTTTCTGTTGTCTTTTTCAATATTTGACTCAGACAACAATCTTTCCTTAACAATAGCCAATTTGCTTTAACCAGAATAGCGAGAGCATTCATTCTTTTTGCAGCTGAAAGCTTAGACTTCTGTGTTTTGTGCCATCATGCTGTACACTCCTGTCGCAAGTTGATGACATCTTTACGTTACATTACGTACGGTGCAAAACGTGGTAACAATGCGCAATGGTGCTGTTTTAATTGTTCATAGTCTTTTAGCTTAGGTTGTACAGATTTGTACATGATATAAATCATTTAATCTAGGAAATTACATCACAATGTGCAAAAATACAAATGTAGGCACTGGGGAAATATTTGTGTTTGTATCAAAAGAATTTGCATATCTCAAAAACAAAAAATTGTATATAGTGCAAATAATGTCTGGAGTGTTAAGAAAGATTTGGTTCATGTTTCTACATTCAGAATTGTTTCGGATCAATATGCTCTGTGTGCTCTTTTAGCCAGATTTTAGGGATATGAAGCATTTAAAGATACTTCAAGAATTGACATCACAATAAGCAAAAATACAATTTCTGTTCAGTTCAAAGGGCCTAAACAGAACCATAAAAAAAGTTTGGCAGATATTGTCAGAAACCAAATCAAAAACGCAGTCAGTTTTTGAAGATGTGTGAACATTTTGTGACTTTCCAGATTATTCAGTTAATCAATCGTGATTCTTCATTATGTTTCCATCAAAACATATTTGCTGGTGTAGTAATATAATATCTTACAGACAGTGTTGATACTTCTACTACTACTCAGCGAAGTAACTTTGAACTGTTAGTCAGCTTGCAAATTAGACATGTGACCAACTACATCTTTGACATTCTCTCTGTGTGGGGCTAAACGAGTCACACACACAATCTTCAGTCCTACATACATACTCATAAACAAACTCTGTCCATGTCTGCAGACTGCTAACTAGCTCAACTGTTTGCCAATAAATCAAAGTGTGTCTTTGTCAGCTGGATGGTTAGACACTAAACACACACTCATGAAAAAAAAACAGTTGGCAGCTTCACACACAATTAGGTAGCCTGCAACAGGATCCCTTCGGGTTAAAAGCATCAACCGGCCCGCGTATGGCACGATGTGGAATTCTCTTTAAACACAAAAACATCCGCATGAAAGTGGGAGCTTGTTTGGCTGTGTATGTTTGCTTGCGTGTGCACACGCTTGCACATTTGCGTGGTGGTTTCTTCTGTCTTCAAAGGAGCAAATGCAGCAGAGTCGAGCATACCTAGAGGGAGCAAAAGAGCTGCAGTGTGCCAGCCCCTTAAGCCTGCTCTGCATGCTTTATGTGTCCGACGGTAACAATATGTATGCATTTCCACATTCAAAGAGACCAGTGAATATTTGAATAAATTGCAAACTGACAGACCATGCTTTAGAGAATCAGAATGAATTATGTGCAAGGGATTTCTTTTCTTGATAAGTTCAGCTAGTTCTGTACTGCTTTGCTGTAAAATGGGGGAGATAGAAAAGAAAGTTAAACACTGAGGAGAGAAAAAATAACAAAAACAAAATTGAATAATGAAGTAAAACCAAGGAGAAGAAACTAACATAATAAACATGCTAATTTTGTCTTCCACTTCAAGGTAAAGGTGGACACAAATGTGTTTAGCTCGAGCCTCGGCCAATTTCCACAAAAGCTTAAATAATATACGTGGGTTTCTGCTATGTTTGCCAAGTTAAATATGCGGCGATGCATTAGTATCACAGACAGCATGTCTGCTTGATAACAGCAGACATATCAGTGAAACCTTGCCTCCAGCTAGACGGGAGAGTGAGCAGAATCTAACCATCCGATCTGCTGAGCCTCTCCAGGTAAGCCGAGTTCGAGAAACCTGGCTCACTGTTGTCTGAGTCACCAGCTGCTACGTTAGCACACAGCTGAATCTATCCGACACAGAACTGCCGCCTGCTGCTTCAAAGACCTTCTTCAAAATATTCCCCTCCGCCTCGCCATCTACAGCGATCTCTCTGCCACTTTGTACCTGCAACAGTAGGCTGAAAGCTTCTTCCTCTGCCTTGTCAAACGAAGAGAATGGGCTTTGAGATGCTATCTCGCTGAACGCACCGTATTCCTAACAGATGAAACACACAAAGGATGGAATATATAAAACAAGACAAGTGAAAGAGTTTTGTTACTGAGACAGGGGTGGAATTTGAAGCATTAGTATGCATGAGTGCATCTGCCCGTGCATGCGGTCCCATGCACGCACATTGTGTCTTGCTTTACAGATGATGATTAGGAACAATGACATTTGGTTTGGTAAAGGCCAGAGCCTAATGGGCAGAGTTAAGAACAGCTAATGATGTCTGGTGTAGGGCTCTGCTGACATAGTGTGAAGACATAAGAGAGACAGAGAGGGTTTTCCCAATCAGTCAGAGCTCCGGTTTAGGTGTCCTGGCACTTAAAAGCCTCTAATGCCTACCACCCACTGTTTCCTTTTGCCTCCATTCCACCCTAATTCCTATGAGTTAACTATTTGTGGACTCCTTTTTAAAAAGCTCACTCCCCACCATCAACCTCCCCAGTCTCCCATTTCCTCCTATTCAAACTCACCTCCCCCCATCCAATCATTTCCTCCCCCAGTCGTACTCCAGCATAAATCACATCTCTGCGAAAGTTTTAATGGCTTTTTAATGAGCCTAATGTTTTCTGTTTTAATGAACTTCTTACGTCAGCCTTAATCATTTTAGTGGGATGAAAAATGATTGAGAAATGGCCTACATTAATTTAATTTACTGTTTAATCTGCACGGCCCTCTTTACAACCCTGGGAAAGGCCAGGACAGGCAGGAAAGACAGGAAGGAGGGAGGAATGGAAGGAGAGGTGGAGGATGGTCCTATCACAGAGTGGGATAAGAGAAAAATATTTTAAAAGGAAGAGGCAGGAAAATGGATGCAAAAAGCAAATAATGAGGGCCCACAAGTCATTGTATAAGGAGGTAAAGAGAGGAGGTGTTGTATGAAAAGAGAATAGGAATGGACTGGGTGGTGTAGAAGCAGTAATTTATGAGGCCATGCTATAGGCTTGTTGTTAAGCCTTATCTCCAATTAGGCTGCATTGTTGAGGCCTGCGAATGCTGGTTCCTACCACTCTGTGAGACCAGCAGATTTACATAGCCATTAACACAGCAGGCCCTGAATAAATGAGCACAATATTCAGCATCTGTTGCTCTATGTCTATGTCTCTCTAGCTTTTGTTGATTCTTGCTCATTCCTGCTTTAACTTTTTTTTACTTTTTCCACCAGTCTTTCTCCTGAGTGACACTTAGATTTGTCATTTTGCCAACTTCAAATTAACGAAGCCATAAACCAGTCTTATAATCTAGGAGCGGAATGCCATCTTTTCCTGTATGCAGTTTGTACGTCGGTTTACCCAAGGACACCTTACCTTGCCAGCAAGATTTGAGAGTCAGCCCTCCGTTTCACTGTGTTGATAGTTAAAGGCTGCGAATATGCCAAGGCTGGCTGCCAAGATTGCTTTGCACTACCTGAGCTAAGTTGTCCTTTACGGTTTGTGTGTGCAAGCGAGTGCATGGCTTGTCTGTCCTCAAGGCTGGAAGCATTACCATGCACCACTGATTATATGAAAAATCACAGCTGTGGCTGGTTACTATAAGTGCTGATGTGTTTAATGATCCATTTCTGGATTTGTGTGAGGGTGGACACAGGTCTTGGTAGCAATGAGAACGTTAATGTTGAAATGAAACCAGATACATGTATTATTCTATCAAATACAGATCGCTGTCACCTGTGACATTTTTCATATAGCTCTATACCTGTGGTTGTGTATGTTTTCTGTGTGAATGACAGATGCGCCTGTCCCCTCACAGACGGACATGCTGACCCGAGCTCCGCCCTAACACTGACTGAAAAATGAGATTGAGAAAAGGGATACAGTCCTGCCCCGCCCCTCAGGGTATAGACTGATATGTCTTCCTGTCTGCTTAAGATACTCGACATGCAGATCCTCCACAGTCTACTGCCTTCGTACCATTTCAGCATTAGTATCCACCTGCCTCAGCTCAGCAATCACTTTGCCACTTTTTCATTCTCTGTTAATGTCCAGCCGTCAATCCCTTCTCCTCTGTCCTTCAATCACTTTTGCTTATATTTTGCCCTACCAGACTCATCCCTACAAACTATTTTAAACCTGTTTTTGTTAGGGCCCAATTCAGAATCAGAATAAAACAGTGTATTTCAGCTGCGTGCTATCAGTGTTAGAAAATCAGTATTATTTTGAGTTGTCAAGGGGTCTGACAGAGACAAATAAATATAAGCTTCTGCAACCACAGACATGAGGTTTTTCTTCTTTTATTTTATTATTTTCTGTTGTTTTTTTCAGCATAACTTGAAATGAAGTGATTTGAAAGCAAGTTGTATTGTTTGAGATTGAAGATTTGTTTCAAAGTAGATAAGAGATACTTCCCAGGATACTTGATATTCTGTGTGTTGTGGCCTGGAATATATTGAGTGAGCTGTTGTGAATAACTTTCAGTGCTTAAATGTGTAGCAAGGTGTATTTTGAAGGTTGTGTCTGTAATTGGTTGCCATTGTCTTCTGATGGTATATGATTTCATGAGTTATTTACTATACAACAGGTGGCAAAAACAGGCACTCAGTAACATCATTTAGCCACAAATGTAGCCAAATTATGTTATTTAGATGTCTGTGCAGGCTTTTTTACATTAGTACGGAATGTAACCAAGGGCGTTCCACACCATTTTTTACACGCTTCCTAACACACTTACACATTTCACAGCTGCCTGAAGCTGGCCTAAAGTGATCTATCCAGGTCACGAGGCTTCACTTGAAACACATGGCCATAGGAAGAAGGGCCACTGCCTGCCTATTAGCACTGCTAGGTCCCTGGCTCTTGAATCACACCTTTGATTTTCCTGCACCAAAAATCATAGTGCTGTCACAGTGCTTAATTGATCTGCAATCTTAGTAAACAGTTTATTACATTTTTAATGTGTGCAAACCATATGCACACTAAACATACAATTGCAATTACTAAAGCTGGGAACACAGAATGCATTCGTCTATTTAAAGCTGAAAAGTTGGAAACACTAGCATTCGCTTGTGCAATAGAGAAGCTGGGGCACCCTCCTTGGGCGACAGTGTATGGTGGCCAGGCATTAACCTTTGGGGCCTGATGGGGCACAGCCCTAAAGAAATACATGGAGGCGAGGACCTAGGCATGCTGACCCATGGCATCGCAAGACTGGTTCTATGTAGATACGTGGAATATCACCTTTCTGGCAGGGAAAGAAGTATCTGGGTGGGGTCCTGGAAAAGATTCTGCCCAGGGAGTTCTGCTGCACAAAGTTGTGTTCAGAGGCTCATTGCTGCCTGTCATGGTGGCAATATGAGAACCCACTGGTGGACACCAGCGAGGAGGCCATCAAGCTGAAGAAGGAGGTCTTGGTGGAGACCTCTGAGGTAGTTAAGAAGTTCATCAGCGGCAAGGTGCCAGGTGTGGTTGAGATTCGACCAGAGATACTCAAGGCTCTGAACATCGTTGGTCTGTCTTGGCTGACACGCCTCTTTAATGTCACATGGAGGTCCGGGACAGTGCCTGCGGAACGACACCTGAGGGCCCATAGTGTCCCAGCTCCATCTGCCACGTAGTACGGTATTTCCATAGCTGTATAAAACTTATCTTGCCCTTGAACCTGTTAGTCATTGCCTTCACATTTTTGCTCTCATCTCATTTTTCAAACCTTCACACATACCCTCTGAGCTGACCCATCAGCCAATCTCCAGACTGTCAAACTGACTCATTATGTAACCACCTCCACATAGACAGGTAGACTAGACATGTCACAGTCAATCTACTCCCCCAAGACTTTAACAAGCTAAAGTGGATGGACAGGCCATTGCACATGCTGACCCCCCCCCACCAAAAAGAAACTAGTTCTGAACAAGCCCATGCTCGAATGCATGTTTGTGTGTGTGTGTGTGTGTGTGTGTGTGTGTGTGTGTGTGTGTGTGTGTGTGTGTGTGTGTGTGTGTATGTGTGTGCGTGCGTGTGCGTGTGCCGTGTGCATGTGTCTGTGTATTCATGCATGCACATACTGTATGGGCAAACACAGTGAAATTTCCCCTGCCTTAGGACACTTACATAAGACTGAGCAAGACAGGCGATGAGATGGTGGAAAGGCCAGAAAGCAAGGTGAAAGACTGAGATGCAGTGTGTTGGGTGTGTGTCTATCTGTCTGTCTGTCTGCCTGTCCATCATGGTAGGTGGGTTTGCTGGATGGTAATTAAATGTCATTTTGTCAGCTAACCAGCTCTGGCTCCCTTTTTCAGGCATAGGAAACCAAAGAAGTAGAAAGAAACCAGATGGTTCATGGCCAACAGGAGTGTTTGTGTGTGAATTGATGTGCAGGTGGGTGGGTGAGAGAGAATGAGACAGCTCTAATTCCCAGATACTACCCCTTGGGGGCTTGAGGTGGAATTGAACATAGTGTGGAAGGGACAGCTTTGACATCTTTCCTAAATACACCCAGTAATGTTTTCACTCACTGTGGACTGAGGGAGATCTAATCTTAGGCTGGATGCACATTGCTGGTGCAAAAGCCCTCAAACAGCCTTTGTGATTATGTGAGATGATGGTTCTGTCCTGGCTAGAACAAACGTCTGCGGAACATGTGCACAGAGAATGCAGCTCTACTGTTTGAGAAAGGCTGTGAGCTTGATGTCTTATGATCAGTTCGGAGTCTTTGTGTTCCTGCTTTGCTTAGTCAGCACAATTTTATGGTATACCTAAAGCACTGTAGGCGTGATGCATCACCCTCCTGACGAGCCTTGGGGGTCTGCTTTCATCCTCATCTGTGAGTAAACTTCAAGGTGTGTAATTCACCTGCTGTCCTTCCATTCCTTTGTTTTGAGATTGTACTATGGCCATTAGGTACTTCATAAAATAAGTCATGGAGGGCCCAAGAACATATTTTCAAAAAGACACACACAGTCCCTGAGATAATGTCATGGGAAATTGCTGAAGCTCAGGTAATTTCAATATATCAAGAAACTGGGTTCAGCACAGCATTTCTCTACCAAACTATATTATGGCTCTGATGCACTTGAAGGACTGTTGTCATTATTTGTGTTGGGCAACTTATAAAATGCACTTATTTACTCATTAATCAAATGTCAAATCAGTTACTCAGCCCATGCGCCATCAAAATTGCCTTTAAGCAACTCCACATCCTCCGCACCCACACGTTACATCACCTGTATGTGCATAACTACAAAGCAAGAAATTGGAGTTTACCAATCGCACAGGTTAGGAGGTATTTCCTAAGCCCTGGTGACTGACCACATGCACCACTCCAGAGAAGTCCAATATTCGACTGAAGGCTTATAACCGAATGTAGGAAAAGCTCATTCATGTGTAAACATGTAATGACAATAATAAATCTTATCTTAGATGGCAGTTAGGTAGAAGACGCAACATGTAGACTTTTGAATCACATAGGAATCACATTTCTCCTCTTTGGGTAGAGGCTAACCTCCAGCCCTGCTAGTGTTGGATGTATATTGGACCGTACAAATGGCTTTACTTAACTTTAGACAGAGAGATGAAGCCAAACCCTCATGGCAGCTAACAAAATTATTTTATTCAAAAGGTGGTGTTCTAATTTTGCAGTTCCAGTAGCTTATTGTGCATAATGACCAGCAGGGTAAAGACTGAGATTAGACGGTTGCATAAAACCAAGACATATTATACAGTAAAGGTAATATACACGTTGATGCGTGGGTCAGACATGGCCAACTGGGGTGACACACTGAAACAGAGCATCAATCAGTATCCCATGCTTTGGAGGGTCGTGAAACAGATTTGTGCACTGATGGAGATTTGCTCAAGACTGACATCACAACCAATCCACACATTCTTCTGGATTTACCTGCAAGGTAACAGACTATTTTGTGGTGCACGCTGACATTAAGGCCAGACACAGGCTTGTTGCTGCAATGCCATCACTAATGCTTGTTGTTTGAGACACACTAATGAGGGATTTTAAGAGCAAACTTATAAATGTGCCAAGCATCATGGTTTGTGACTCAGCCCAGAAAATGATACTGAACCATCTGGGCATCAGAAAGATCATCATTAATGTGGGAACTAATGACACTTTAATCAGTTTGTTGTCTCTGATGTGGAGGTTGAAATCCTGCTCGCTCACTGATCAGCTGAGGACCAGAAGCTTCGCCTCAGCACCTTCTCACAAAGACCCACCAGAGTGGAAAGGGATTATGACGTTGGCAAATGTGGAGACACTCGTTGAAGGGAATTGGACGTCATTTTTATTACAGTCGGACCATAAACTTGTGGAATTTTCAGTGTGCCAAGTGTCTAAACTCCTGCCAGGCTGTAGGCACGGTAGACACTCACCGTGTCCTACTTCTCAGGGTCCAAGAAAGCACTGACACCCTCTCATGTCAGAATACTTTTTCTTGACTGTTTGTCTTTTGTCTTTTTGCTTGATACAGCATGACGCAATGAATCCCCTTTGCACACGGGTTGATTGGGTGCACCATAAGCTGATACTCAAGTTGCTCTTCTTCTGTTGCATTTGTGGCAGAGTATCTGGTAGCAATGTGATAGCTTCCCCCAGTGATTGATACACATCATTTTGAACAGATAGGGACCCATATTTTTAAAACGCACCTGCTGTTACCACCACTTAGCACATGTGTCACTAAATCAACCAGGACTGAAATCTGAGTGAGCTTACAGAAACTTACAGAATGCTGCAACCAGACTCCTATGCAAATGTACAGGATAAAAAGGGAACATATAATGTGTAGCATATGTACTTGCATCTTTGCGCTGGTGCCCAATTCGGTATCCAATTTCCTTACAAGATTCTTCTGTTTGCATTTAAGGCATGGTCTCGCCCCCTCTATCTCCATACAGTGACAATCAGTATCCCATGCTTCGGATGGTCGTGAAACAGATTTGTGCACTGATGGAGATTTGCTCAAGACTGACATCACAATCCTCGGCTCTTCAGATCAAGGGCTGTTAACATCTCACAATCTCGCCAAACACTTTTTGGAGACAGGGCCTTCTCAGCAGCTGCACCAAGACTCTGCAGTAGTCTTCCTGAAAGTATAAGAACAGCAGAATCTCTTGACTCCTCTCTTGTGGGTGATAAAACACTTAAAACATGTGTAATGACTCAGTTTTACTCCCTTGCCTACCCCTGCAATGATTCTTGACATGATTTGCGTTCTACATTGATATGCATGAGTATGTGTATATTGGTGTGTGTGTGCAGTCTGAATTTATTCATGCATTTAAGTAGTTCTGTCCTGTGATAATCTTTTTGCTCAATTATGTTTGTGGTAAAGCACTTTGGCACAAACCTGGTTTGTTTTTAAAGCGCTCTATAAATAAATTTGAGATTGACCTTGAATAAGCAAAGTGCTTCGCAGCCACACACTTTGAATTGAGTTTAAAGCGCCTCTCTAAATACCATGGCTTCCTACGCTATGTTTTCTTCACAATCATTTATTTTTACAACACTGTGCCAGAAGACTCAGGCTTCTTACTAATAATTTGCATCTATTGTGTCCCCTAATGAATTTTGCATTATGAATGCCTTCAGACGACAGGTGAGAGGTTTTGTTTCGTAATATATAACTGCTCTTACCCGTATAACACAAAATCCACCTTCTAGAGATATGCCCATCTGCTATGTATAGCATCCATAGTAGACCAGCATTATTCAACACCGCCCAATCTGACATTTACCTGTGTGCGTGTGTGTGTGAGACACACTGGCCCCTGGCTCTGTAGCTCTGCCTTAACGAGGGGCATTTACTCTTTAAAGTACTAGTGAAAGGCGGAATATTGATTTCAGCACCAATAGTCTGGCCATTCTACTGTCATGCTGTCCTGAATGCATTTACACTAAAAAGTGCCTCTTCGAGTGTCCTTCTTGAGCATAAGACTAAGACTTCTTATGTAAAACTACATTTGGCAGGCTCCTATCAATTGTTTCACCTCAAAACTGACATGTTTAAAGATTCTACACTCTGAAATGTTAGGTCTAAACAAATTAAAACTAAAAAAACTAAACTACAAAATGTTCTGTTCACAGTGTAGTGAGGCTTGGAATGTACATTGTATCAGAGAGTTGTGACAAGTGTTTCTACAATGATGTCCCAAAATAATTATAGCCTAGAAAAGGATCCTCTTTAGGACTGTTTTGGAATGACACCTCAGGATTTAAATGTTGACCTGAATAAGCACATATAGCTTAATTTACAACTTTCTTATGCCTGTGATCAAGCACCCTCCAGCCTTATTGGTAACATGGACACAGGCCTTTTGGTAATTAAAACTAGTGGGTGGGTTTGAGGAGTCTATTGATTGTGGAAAAGTGAGCCTTGGGGTTGGTGGAGCCAGATTGTATGAGGTGTGAGTAGTAGGTGGTCCAGGAAGAGATGAGAGCATCTTTGAAGGTAGTCAGTGTAGGCCTGGAGATGCACTGTTTTTCCAGAGTCTTTCAAGTTGGCACTTACGGGATTCTGGAGTATACCAAGGAGCTGAGTGTGTGAATGTTTTAATGGGAGCCAGCTGATTGAGAGAGAAGAGTGTTTGATTATAATTTTTGACCAGATCAGAGGGGTTATCGGATGGTGGGGCAGGGATAACGGACATGTTACTGACAAGAGAGGCTGAAAGAGCTGAGGGCGAGATGGATTTGAGATTTCTGAATGATATTTTGCGTTTGTCTTTTGGGATGGGGATGGGGATGTCCATAGTGACAAGCAGGTGGTCAGAGATATTGAGGTTAAGGCTGGAAAGTTGTTGTATTGCGTGGTGTATAAAGCTGAGAAGACTCGATCACCTGCTACTGATGTTTACTAGATGTAGGATTCTATAACTTGTTGCTAGCATTCCTGGCTTTCAGTTGTGTCTTCAATCAAAGTCTATAGTGAACTTTTATAATTCACACTGATTAATGTTCTGTATAAAACCAAATTCAAGTCAGTGATCATAATCTGCATGTGCTCTACCACTGAGCTAGTTGCCCAGCACGGCAACTGTGCCCCCATCGGTGTGTGAATGTGAATGTGACTATGTGTTTGTCTGCCCTGTGATTGACTGGCGACCAGTGTCCCGCCTCTCGCCCAATGTCAGCTGGGATTGGCTCCAGCCCCCCGCGACCCTTTTGGATAAGAGGTATAGAGAGTGAATGTTATCATTATCTTTAAAGTTGTTGAACTTTGAAAAATTTAATTGACCCAAAGGGTTTAAAGATCTCTTTGAGGACCTTCTACATGTTTTAGATTAGATGTAAAACATGTAAAAGTTGGTGTAGCGGTGATACTCCACAATAGGGAAAAACAGTTATTAATGTCAGCAATGGCATAAAATAGAAGTATAATATCAGAATAAATGTCAACTTATATTTTGAAATGAGAGGCTTCACGGTGCATGCTGTCTCCTTTCTTCTCCTCACAGTTCACTGAAACTGAGGAAAACTGAAGAACTATTTTTATAAATTACAGGGTTCACAGTTGACACTGTCTCCTTGGCTCGGCTCATCTGGACTCGTTTCTTCCCGCTGTCCTCTCCTCTCTCTGAAAGGCAAATGCAGACAAAGAAAACAAACACAAATCATCATAATAATCATAATTTAGCCATCAATTTAAAAGTATTTCTGTCCAGGTAAATTAATTTAGACAGTAGAGGCTTGCTTTGTAACAAAATATTTCTCTTGCAGACAAGAGGAGCCAATAGACAACTTCAGCAACCAGAAGCATTATTTCACTGGATAAAAATTCTGATAATAACTAAGAATAAATGAATATGCAGGCAGTCTCTTCCTCTTGTCTCGTCTCAGCTCCCTGTCTCTCTCTCTAAAAAAAGAATATCTCTAAAAGAAGAATAACAGTTGTCACTTCAGCAATGAGACACACAGAAGAAGTATTGATCAACACAGGAAGATAACTGTGTATTTACCTTTTTTAAATGCATACACAATGCATGCTGTCTCCTCTCTCCTCCTGTCCTCTCCTCCTATCTCCTCTCCTCTCAAAGACAAACAGCTTAAAGGGGAGGACAACAGTTAAAACCTTCACGTGTTTGTAATTTTTTGGGTGTGTGTGCGCATGGGGGTATTGGTGTGAGGTTGGCAGACAGGGGAATGTGGGGAGTAAATGAAGGACTTAGTGCTCTACACGACTGACTGGTCAAATCTATGATGCTACCTTGAGCTTCCCTGGCTCCAGTCAGACACTCCTGCTCTTCCAGTAATAGAGATTGAGTGCTGCTCTGTTCCAAGCCAATGACCTGCACTGCACTGCCTGCATAAAGTACAGATACAGAGTGAGTTTATCATGTAAAAATGTTATACAGCAGAATAAGAAGCAGAACACATTGGCAAACATTGTGATTATCATTATTGGCAACAAATAATATATCATACTGGGGATTAGATTAAGGTGGTGTATAAATCTTAAGAAAGTTATTCATGTTATAGTTTTTGCTATTCAATATTATGTAATTACATTTTAGCATAGATTTCTTCCAAAACAAACGTGCTAGTTTCAATTTAGTTCAATAGATTAGTTAGTGTACAGCTTTATGGGGCTAAACAACCAGAAAAACAATTTTCTATCATTTGGGTTAGGACTTTGCTAATGACATTAACGATGGCCCTGAAACTGAAACTCTTAAATGGAAGAATCAAATATTCTTCTCTTTAATTTCCTTTTTACCTCTAAAGATGTTGTTTTTTTCCCATAAATTCAGGACACTGTATCAAGTAACAGCCAGGCTTATTAAACCATGCCGCCACTCTTCTCTGCTACTCAAACATCTGGTCCATTCAGTAGCTGAAAAGACCTTGTGGTGAGATAGAAAATTTGTTTTGTCAATTGCTGTTGCAAAGACCGAGAATGAGCTTTCAGTCTCAGCTTTTAAGGCCACATGGACGAGAAGAGTCCTTAAAGTGGTCTGAAAAATGGAAGTTCGAACTTGTACAGTTCTATCCCAACTGGGCGAGCTCTGCATCTGCTGAGGAAGATCATGTGATACGATCGAAAGCTCCAGAACAGCTACTGAATGGACCCTGTGGTGAGATTGCCAGATTCCATGCATGCAGTGGCAATCATTCTGAGAATGTTATCCAAGGAAGCTGCTCTCTTTTTCGGGAACAGGGACGCCCTGTTCACACTCACAGTTACACACCTGGAAACTGCCTAGCACAACCAGCTCACCTTGATAAGGTATTTAAAAGAAAGCAGAGGTGACTCTGGTGGTTATAGGTTGAGTGCACCTTATTGTTTGTAAGTGTTTCCAGCAGTGCTACCCCCATTCCATTTCATTGTGCTAATGTTTATTTGCTCTCTCCATTGCACCTTTAACCTTAAGGCATGTGACATCACTGAGTCCCCTGACCAACGTAAGATAAAGGCAGAGGACACCCTGAGCCCACTTAACTTCACTGAAAGCAAACCTAAGCCTTTGCCCAATTGTAACCCGATGTCTCCATCTATGTGGGGATGATGCCAGGTGCTTTGATTTTTGACACCAAAATTCTCTCCTTGAATCAGGCGGCTGTGGCTCAGAGGGCAGTGCGGTTGCCCTTTAACCCCAGGGTTGGTGGTTCAATCCCAGCTCCTCATGTCTACATATCGAAGTGTCCTCGGGCAAGACACCGAACCCTAAGTTGTCCCAGGTGGAGGCCAGCATGGCAACTGTGTCCCCATCGGTGTGTGAACGGGTGAATTAGACTCCTGTTAAAAGCTTAGATTACTGTTACGGCGCCTTGGGAACTGTTTCAATGGTTGAACAGTGCTATATAAGGAAGAGTCCAAATAGATGATGAAATTGACTGCCATTTTGGAGCAAAGGGCAACGGTAAAGTTGTACTGGACCACCGTGGCAAAAAGAGAGCCACAGCCATGAAGCCAAACTCTCATTTTCTCACTCAATTCTTTGGTCTGACCCTCACCTGTGGTCACGAAGTTTTGACAGTAACTTAAAGAATAAGATCTTAGACACATGTGGGCGTCGGGGTCAGGCCACAACATCTTCACACTAATGGGAGCGAGCGAGATGGATCAGCGACTGGGACACCCCCTGGGACTGCTGCTTTGGTGGTGAACAGGCAATGGCGGACTGCTGGCAACAACCAGGACAAACCTATGGGACTGTAACTTCCAGCTGGTGTAGGAGTGTGAGGGGATTTCACTGCCGCTACTGAACTCAAGATTACTTAGATATTAAGACCATGGAGTTATTCGGAGATGGTTTTTAACTTGTCAGTTTTCTTTCTGCATGTCACAGAGGGTGTGTGTGTGTGTGTGTGTGTGTGTGTGCGGAGGTGTGAGAGAGAGAGAGAGAGAGTGAGAGATAGAGATTAATGCTTGACTGGGGCCTATAGGAGTGTGCCTCAGTGATCCCCTGCTTATCTGCTTTGTCCACCATTTGCAAGCACATGGGACACTATCTAGCTCCGGGAAATTATAGCTGCAAGCGAAAAGCTTGAACATACACTATATTCTGTGGAATATTGCAAAAGAATATTGGACACAATGACAATCAGCTGCTCGCTGCTCTTGATGTACAGAGATTTTACACTGCAAAACATTGGCCTTGAAGCGTTATCACATTAGCTCAGAAAATGGCCAGTTAACACTTTGCCTCACAACGATTTTCTGCTGACTTTGACTGAGATGATTCTTTCCACGAACTTTTTAAACAAATTTTTTTTTTTTGCATTCATGAGGCCCAGCCATACAGAGTTCATTTGCCCCCTCGTCTATTTGTCTTGTAATCGGTTCATGGGAAGAAAAAAATCATTTTCAATCCCCCAAATCCATTTCTTTCTACAATTGCTTTGTTTAAGAGATATAGTTGATCATTTGGAGAGGCAGCATTCAGGAAGTGCATGACTTTTTTTTCAATACTGGGATGCCACAACTGTCCTATTGGGATGTTTTTAATGAGGTTTAAGGCAAGCATTTGAGGGGGCAAACACTAAACATATTCACTTTTTAGATCTGATGATTGCCATGTGTGAAAGCGGCAGACTGAAAACTACCATCTCCCGAAAACCAATCGTGAAGAACATGCTCCTCAGAGCGGACAGTAATCACTCATGAAACCTCATTAAAAACATCCCTATAGGACAGTTTATCAGGCTATGCCAAAAGTGTAGTGAAGACAATGATTTAAAGCCAAAAGCCCCTGAACTAAAGGAACCCTTCAAGGCTGCTGGGGATATATTACATCTATTACATATATTCATAGATAGATCAGATATCAGTGAGCACAGATAGACATTCCCTGTCCAGCTCGAACACAAAACTTCCTCAACAATCCAGCGTCTGTACAGAAAAAACAATCAATACTTAAACATGGGCACATCCTACAAAGCGATCCTTCTTTGAGAGATATCGTTTACGAATCCCCGCTAGCTTCATTCAGATGAGCACGGAACTCAAAAAGTCATCTCATCGTCCATTCATATCTTTTCAAACCTCTGTTGTCCACTTGCATACCATCTCCCCGTGCCGGCTTTTATAAGGCTGGTCACCGTGCTCACCGCTCTAGCTCCGCTGATGAAAAGACATTTGTGAACTCACTCACAGGGAGGAAATTCAAAATCCAGTCATCCATACTATACTAAAATGTCCCTGCAGTCGGGTGTATGTCGACCAGACTAAATGATTCGGGATTGCAGAGGATAGGACTGCTATTCACTCTAAGTATCTTGAGTATGAGATGGCACCTCATTATGTGAATGCAAATCATGAATCGGCCTCTACCCAGAAATTCTGGGGTATTGAACAGATTTCCTCATCCCCTAGCGGAGGGGACGCAGAGAAAGCTACTGGGTTTTTACACTTAACACAACTGAACCATATTGATTACAACAATACGACAAAAAGTTCATACAAATGGATCTTGTCACTCCCATCATTATTTGGGGAGGAAACCTGCTCTAAGTACTGGAACTACGGCTGGGGGATGTAAACAGGAAGCATAATGTTGCTGTGAGCTATGATTCTTTAGCTTATATTCGTTCACATTTTGGAAAAAAAATATGCTGAATTAGCTATTAGCGTGCCCTGCGATTCCAGGGTGTTTCCCTGCCTCTCGCCCCGATGTTAGCTAGGATTGGCTTCAGCCCCCCCCTGCGACCCTTCGGGATGAGCAGTCTGGTTAATGAATGAATGAATAGCTATTAGCGGTTTCTGTTAGCAATATACTCACAGATGTAAAAACAACTATAACTGGGTTACTTTGATACTGAAATAAACTTCAAAATGTGATGATTCTCAGGCAACATCCGCAATTAAAAGGAATGTGTTGTTCCTATGATTTCTAAGCAAATGAATGGACTTTTTTCATGAAGGACATCTGCAATCATGACCCACTTAAAATGTGCAAGTCGCACTGGATCGAAAAATATGTGTGCCATGTCTGTGTGTTCATATTTGACTGAGTTTGTGACTCTGAGGAAGAGATCAAGCTTTGATGCAAATTGCGGCAATCGGGCACTAAGCGTTTTGAACGAGGTGCGTGTCACAGCTGCAGCTCCAACTGTGTTATTAAGTGGGCCAAATCAGCAGGCCAAACTACAATAACTAACATCCCGTTGTTCTCCGAACCCCGGCATGCACCTGTCTATTCCACTTCATGCAGAATCATTCCCCCCTCCCCGTTCCAAAAACTCTCCTGCTGCCCTTGGGGAAGCGCACCTCGCAGTACAACCCCAGGTACCAACAGCAAGACAAATCTCTGAAAGAAAGTCAATGCACCATGCACACACACACACACACATACACACACACACACACACACACACACCTCACACACACAAAGCATACAGCGGATCCCCATAAGAGTCTGATTAAATGAAAACTGTGATGCCCATTTCTCCATCTCAGGGTCAATGAATACCAATGAGAGACAGATATCACAGTCCTTGGTATGTGAGTGACAAAGAGAAAGAAGGGGCACCAGTCTCCCATTTTCATGCATTCCTTCAGTACTGAATATGTAGGCAGTGGACTTTTTTCATCATCATCATGGTTTTTTTTTTTTTTTCTTTTTTAAATCTTCCCTGTTCATACGTCTCCATGACATCTGGGTCTTTATTGTTCCCAGTCCATTGATCACTTTTTAAGCCAAGTAATGCGGAGGTCATGCATAATTTCATTTGCTCTAGCAGTACCTGGGGACATTTTCTTACTTCGCTAAAATCTATGATAGTTTCCTTTTGAAAGGCTATAACTCTCCTTCAGTAGCAGGCACTGGGGTCACACGCTAAATGGGCCATTTATAGATTCCTGGTGGAAGGAGAATATTGTGTTGAGCCGTTTCCGACCTCTTATTGAGGCTATTTGACTCCACGTGGTTTAATTTGCTCCCGGTGATATATCTGATAAAGGACCAACCTTTCAAATCATTCTTGTACCTTTCCGCATACACACAGACACACTCCCACACACAGTGCAGGGCAACGTATAACAGATGTTATTTAAGAAGAGCGACTTCAGTTAAGCAAATCGAATATCAATATTATCGCCCAAAAGATATTCTTACCGGCAGTGGCCCGTGGGGACGAGCAATGATTACTGGTAAATACAATTATTCCCAAAGCAGTGGGGCTCCAGCCAGTGCACAGTTCTTGAGCACAGCAGTCCTGCATTCTGTCTCGCAGTTGAATAGTCACAATTTAAATGTATTTGCATATACACAAGATATTTTCCGGCATTATTGTAATGAATGTGTTTAGCCACTGCATTAACTACCACAGTCTGTATTGTTTACATTGGAGAAGAAAGCGTGCGCAAGGTATAATTTTCCTTTGTTTTGCTTTGCCTTATTCCTCATTGCTCATGTTCATACTGTGTAACGCATGTGATAACCCCACGTCGCTCGAAGACACGCCATCCGACGGGCTTTCATATGGAGACATATCACTGCAAACAAATAACACTGGCTCAGCACATGTGAAAAATGTATGTCCTTGCAGGCGCTTCATGTGTGACAATCAGAAACTTTGAGAGGTGGGGACAGCTGTCTGTGTGATAGGCATGTGCCCATCCCTCATCCCTCACACCCCCACCTCCCCACCTCCTTCTCAGCTAAAGAAGCGTGCCACCATTGGTCAGTTGTCCTGCAGGGATGCTTGCCAAGCTTATCAGTCTGTTACAAAATGAGGCAGAGACATTGCAACATGAACATCTCTCCGGTTTCTCTCTGCTCTTGCTCGCCAGGATCACTCAAGGGGATTGAAGCGCTAAGAACATGGTACAAATCTTCACTTCCTCCCTTGCTTTGCATCTGCCTCTGATTTCTCTCCTCTTCTCCTTTCATGAACCAAGAAAAGTTGTATGTGCATTTTCTGCTAAATGTGAAACTGATGTGTTTTAAGCAGCACTGATATTACATTATGTATTATTTTCAACTGATTGCAGTTTTACATGCATGATCCAGCATTAGTTATTCTGGCTTTTGCACAATCCACGTCTGAAATGGCTCAAAGTTTAAATATCCTTCTGCAAGGCGTCCCCTCTATCTCATCTAAATTCCCAATTATGACTGTAGGGAGCTTACAGAAAGCATGTTTTCAGCCAGTGTGGGTGTAGCTTTCACCCAAATTTACCTTAAAGTATGATGAAAGGAAACCCAAAACATTTAATAAGGTTGGGTGAAATCTGCTCTTGTGAATTTGAGTTGCATTCATGGGTCAAATTTGTTTAATGATGTTTTTTCCTTTTTCATGTGGATAATTAGCTGCATGAAAGAGGCACATAAGAGGCAGGGATATCAGTTTCTTCACTGACAGTAGCATCATTAGTCCACCGGCCAAAAGGTTGGGAACCACTATTGTTTTGAGAAATAGTGTGTTTCCAAATGGGTAGCAGTTTGGGGAAGACCCACAATAGTGTCCCTATATACAAATGTCAGCTCCATAAAGAAATGGTTTTGCCAGTATGGCGTGGACGAACTTCACTTGCCTGCACAGGCTCTCACCTAAACCCCATCCGTTACCTTTTGGATGAAATGGAGTGGGAATGGGAACAAATCCTTGCGCCAAGGTTCCAAAATCTTGTGGATAATATTCCCAGAAGAGTGGAGGCTGTTATAGCAGCATGTTAATGCAAATTGCTTTGGAAAAAGTGTTCAACAATCACAGACAGTATAGTAATGTTCAGGTATCTACATTCTTTTGTAGTGTAGATACAACAAAAAGGTACTTCATGGAGCACCACATCACAAACCTTTTACTGCACTAGGATGCACTAAACATCTCAGATTGCCTATGAATGGCTGTATGACCATCTTACACCAAGGGCATAATAGAACACGCAGCCTTTTTACCTCCATCATGCTCTCCACTGCCTGCAGGTGGTGGTGGTGGTGAGGGGATGTTGTTTGCAGCCCCTCCACGTGAAACAGCTTATGTAAGCACCATTTCCATATTTTTGACTCTGATAATGGACTGGCTGGGCATCACCAAATTACCCCGACACCACACTGCCAGCCAAGTAAGTGAATTAATGTCCAAAAGTGGCGATACCCCCCCCACACACACTAATGTGTGTGTGTTTAGGGCTGAGAGCGAGCTTAATGACTTTTTCACCTCTCACACATGCCTTGAAGACACATTTGAGTTTACATTTGCAGTATTGAATTCATAATTGCTTGTCGGCCATATAACTTCCTGCATAATGAAATGCTTTCATAATAATCAATAAAGGAAATAGAGCGGGTCCATTTAAATGTTGTGGCAATAGGAGAAACCCATCAAGTTGAACCGTTGCTTTCAGTGCTGCAGCGTGTTTCCATATCACTGAGTGTAGCATGTGGAGGAGAAGTGGAGCGGATTCCGTTTCAAAAATGTCCACTTGGGGACCGCTATCTTTCTTTCCTGAGTGATGACATGCGGGAAGCGAGGAAGGATGGATGTCTGTCTGCGGCGTTGGAACTGGTCTTGGCCCTTGGGTGCTCCCTCCCCCAATCTCTCTAGCCAGCTCACAGTGGATTGTGCTTACTCTCATTTAGTCAGGCCTATTTGTCTTCCCTATAAAGCCCAACCTGCTCCAAAGATGTAATTCCATAAAAGCATGCAATCAATACACCAGAAACTGTACTCTCATCTATCATTTTTGATCTAAAAAAATCAGGGAAAAGCAAATAGGGAAATTGTGTATGTGTGTGCGTAGATGGGATTGTGAGTGCATGCATGTTTGAGTATGTCTATGTTCAGACACAATTTTTGCATATAAGCCAAAGCAGGGCAGGTCAAAAATGCAGGCTCAGTGATGAGTGCAGGCACACACGGGTGCACGTGAGAGCTCTGTCCACTAGATGGCAGTGTCACGAGTTGTTTCAAAGCAGTAGCAACAATCAATTCATGCGTGGTGTACTATGTCAGAAATGAGGAAATATTAATTCCTTTGCTCCTGGAAACCTTAACATTTCCAGGAAAGATATAAATACAATATCCACACAGACACACACGCCCACACATGGGCCTCATTAATCTTCTGTGTAACAGGACTCTATCCTCTGGCTCCAATATTACAGTAAATGGTGATGCTTATCTGCAAGCAGTCCTGCCCTTGAAATAGGTGCTGTTCCATTCCCAGCTAATTCCACAGCCATTAAATGGTTGGCACATTTTTCACAGGTATATAAATTGCTTTAAGCTGCGGCTTACTCTCAGCACATTGAAATACAAACACGGATGTTCTCTCCTTTTTATCTCACTCTGCCCTCTGTCTCCTTAATATCCCCCCACCCCACCCCGCCCCCACCACCTTCCCATCTTTCTTCCCACCCTTCCCTGCCACCCCTCCCTTCTCCTTACAAGTGAAATGAGCATGGATTGACTTCTAGCTTGCAGCAAGGTTGAGGTAATAGCTTATTAGCAGCCAATAAACATCAGTCATTTTTATTTAAGCTAAAACTCCAATCGTGTTCATGATCACCTAGACATGGAAATTGCTGGAAATCAATGGCACATTTTAACAAGGTGTCCCCTGTGTAGTGTTTCATCTACCTGATCACGGAAGTGAGGGGAAGCTTTTTCTCATCCGAACATATGTAGATGCATTAATAAATCAACAACAATATTGGCTAACACTTGGAAGCCACATCATTAAGACATAAAAACATAAATTCCACCGTTACTTGCATTTTATTTAATGTCATCGTACCATTGTACTGTACTCATCAACTGTATTGTTTGGACTCCACGTCATGCTAACATGCTCGACAGCCAGTAAATCTGAATCTAGAAAAGGCCTGAAGGTGGCTTCTCCGCCAAAGAAAGGGGGTGTAGATCAGACATTCACATCACACCCCTGCCCACCCAGACCTGACAGCAGGACACCTGCAGCCTCACTGATGAGGGGATGAAATACTCCTCCTCTCCAAACTCTTACATTCTCTCATCCATCCATTTATATTCCTCTCTCCCCATGTGCCCACAGCCACAGAGCAGCTGGCCAGTTATTTGTGACCTGCCAGTCTATGGGTGTAACAAGGTTTCGACGCAATTAAGAATACATTTCCCAGGTACCAACGCAACAAATCACAGGCTTGTCCCTGGACACACGCACACACACATAAACGTAGCCTCACAAGTCACACAAATCAAACGGCACACAAATGGCAACATGAAATAACTAATCATTGTTGCAGAAGAAAAGGCAATTATTAATCGATTCCATTTGTGTTGGGCTGAAAGGGGTTCAAACAGTCCCATTCTTTAGCTGAAATATTTGCTGTGGCTGTGCAGCTTGGCTGGCATAATCACCCCCTATTATGTGTGTTGATTTGAAAGTAAGAAGCAAAGTGGTCAAATACATCACGGGCAGCCATTACTGTGTCAATTCGCAGAGAGAAAAACCATCCATTGTGTGCGATAAATTATAAAACGCACAAAGCAACGTGAACTTCTCTTAGTGTGTGATTTTACCAGTGAGGCTGGTGGGAAGTATGTGTTTTGGTTAAACAGGGAAATGGTACACTGTCATATCAGAATAACAGCCTAGAGTTTTCCTGTCCAGTACGCTCTTCACCCCACGTTTTCCACGGTAATAACAGTGTAATTACAGGGTATGCGGGCTGTAAAATTAAGCATCCTCTTGTTCATCCTTTTTCACTATAATTACAGTGTAGTTACAGTGAATGTGGGCTGTAAATTACAACAGTTTCTTGTTCATCCATTTTAATTTTAATTACAATGTAGTTACAGGCTGTAAAATAAAAATAGTCCCTTCTGCAACCTGCAATTATTTAATATGTATCAGGTTATTTCAAAATTGTACAAGTACTTCAGCTTTTCCCCCTTATTCGCTGTATTTATTCCCTTGTACCTGCCTGTAGGTACCCAGTAAATATATCATTGGTTCCCATGTGTACAAGTTATTACACTGAAATTCGAGGGCTTTAATATAAAATATTAGCAGCCCATGCCAACAGAAGTAGCAAATGTAATGTAGATAATGTGTCATATCTCTTATTTCACTCACATACTACTTCTAAAAACAACCAAAAACAAATTCCGTCTGTAATTAATCACTTACGATCACTTGAGCATGTGAGCATTTCAATATTCAGTTCAGTCACTGTCAGAAGACAGCAATAATCACAACAAGCACTAATAATGAAGCACAGGAAACCTTGTCAGTTTGCTGAAATAATCTGCAACCATCAACACACTTCATCCAGATGACAGGTATTGTTAACACGGACTATGCATGTCTACACACTAGGACACAATTTTAACTGAGGCTGCTGCTCGTCTAGTGTCACTTCATAATTTGCTGTTGGTTGATTAAACTTTCCATCATTTATGGTAATTGCAGGATGGGTGATTTCTTTTTTTACACTCGGCTGTTTCCTGGTGGGCAATTTTCCGGAGTCTACAAAATCAAACTATTAAGAAAATCATAAATGCTTTCTCTTGTTGTTAAGAAAATGCACACTGAATCGCTTTCAAATCCCGCAGCCGGCAGTGAAAGATCCCTCTGATTACTGATTACACATTGTGCATCGTGCAATTTAAAGAAGCAAGTTTCCCTGCCTTTAAATGTTTAATTTCTACGGCTGTATAGGGCAGATATAGCATTTTCAGATTAAATTCTCTGTCGTATAATGTGACACGCCACTCACAATGTATACTGTTGCAGCACGAAGCGCACAAAAGAGCACATTCATCATATGTATGGACTGGAAAGGGTTTGGAGTGCATGTCTTCTCCTCTTCTATCCCCCCTCTCTCCGACTCTTGACAGACAACTCTGAACAATGCAGTTATCTCTACCTGGTATGGTTTTGTACTGTAAGAAGCACATAATAACAATACGCAAGCATGCGCCATTTGTGTATGCATCTGCAAATTGAATTCTGCCCAAACGTGACAGTGATGGAGTGTTGTTCGTAGCTGCAGGGATTGTCTCTATCTACACTCCTGTCCATGAGTATTACAGCAGGCCTGCCCGCTCCACAGGCCGCAACCCCAGTCCCAGCTAGCTCATCTATTAATGACAGTGTTGGAAAATCAAATTCATACTAGATACATGTTTTATCAGCTAGAGCTGACAGGAGAGAGCATTGCTGTTTGTGTGTCTCCTTCTCGCTGCATGTTTTTCTCTCCTTCTGTTTCTCCTTGTAAGATCGGGTGTCCTTAGCCCTCAGGCCAGCTTTTAATAATAGGATAAGGTGCAGAAAATTGATCTGTCTTCACAGGCACAAGCTTTTAGGATTATGTCAATAATAAAACAAAGCTTGGCCTTTCTCTATCCTGCATTTCTCTTCAGGCGAGCAGAGGACCTCTGTGTTGCACTATGACTCTCTTTGTGGCTTGTGCCTTTCAAAAGGAGAGAGAAAGTAGGAGGAGAAGGTGTGGTTACCCGGAGAGATAAAATAATTTAGAAAGAAACACAGGCGCGGGTATCTCAGTGGAGCTACCTTTCTCCTACTGGGTGTAAAAGAGCGTCAGGGAAGCAGAGCAACTTATGGGGAAAGAAGTCAAAAGTAAAGTGGGATGGAGGGCACGTCCTGGAGAGAGGAGTGGAATACAAGCTCAAAACAGAGGTCACGTTGAATAAAGTAGTGATTGATTAAATGGGGGAAGTAAAATACAGAAGCACAGGAAACATGGTTTGGCGTTTACATATGTTCAACATCAGTGTTGAATGCCCTCCAGGTGTGCTGAAAATAGTGCAGCAGAGGAAGGATTTCACACAAACACTTGAAAAGGTAAAGTGGAAAAATATGGCTCCCCATATTCAGTTCCTTGGAAATCAATGCTCTCTGAAGTTTGGGTAACAGCAAATAGCATACAGTCTATTCTAAACGCATATGAGAGATCCTTCTTTCTCTGTGGGTGCTTTTTCTTTTCTTCCGTTAGGTGTTCTGGAAACAGAAGCACTCATGGCCAAAGCTTCCTCCTGTGATATGTGCTGTACTGCTCTCGTTCCACTTTTCCTCCACGCCTCCACATCTCACTAAATGGCAGGCGAACACAGACAAGACTCAGCTGTTTGACTGTCTCCTTCAGTTCACACCAACAATGGCTGGCAGTGGGAGACAGGGCTGCTTCGATGGATATAGGCCCCCATAAATGAGAATAATTTCTTTGCCGCTTCTCTGCCTCTCTCTCTATACATATGTTCCTTTTTCTCTCTTGCTGTCAGAGTCTGAGTGATGTAAGAGTGAACTTGCACTGACCTCTCTCTCCGGGTAATAAGGATGAAGCGACAGAGCCTTCATCATGACACAAGCCGACAGTGAGGGAAAGTAGACCATGTGTGAATGTTTGTGTGTGTGTGTGTGTGTGTGGTGGTGGGGGGGTACTTTCTTAAAAATTGGTGGCAGCAGCAGTCCCTACATTATAGTTTATGAAGGTTAAGCAAAAGTGTCTCTGAATTTCATCATTCTCAGCAAAAGCGCGAGAGAGGACAAAACAAAGAGACGTAAACCTCTCAGCGACTGGAAACTTACTGAAACTTACTTCGGCAAAAAAGGTCACACCAGCAACAAGCATCCTGGGTAATTCTTGATGAGTACGGTTGCCATGATGAAATCCAGCCAGTCTATTGTGTCTCTGCGTCTGACATTAGAGCACTCGGAGCGTCGGGGGCCAGAAGCCAGTTAGCTTAGCTCTGGCTCTATCTGAGCAAAATCCTTCCTGATGACAAGTCTTACTGAAGTCGAGGTAAGGTTGCAGGCAACAAGTGGCAGATTGTGTTACCTTTGCACAGAGCCAGGCAAAAGCTAATTCCCCTCGTTTCCGGTCTTTGTGCCAAGATAAGCTCGGCAGCTCGAGCTTAATCCTGAATGGACGGATACCATACATTCTCATATAAAAGCTGGATTTGAGGGATGGCAGAGTCTCAAATTACATCCAGTATCACAAATAAAGGCACTAATTAAGGCTGGGTTAAAAACAATTATTGCCCGCAAGGATTACGTTGCAAGTTCGTTTCAAGGTTGTGGAGGTGATCCATTGGACCAATTTCAAAACTTTTGGTAAGTATTAATCATTTAGACCCCGAAATTTGTAAAACAAAATAGGGCAGGCTGGAAGATGTGAAAAATCAGCTGGTAGTGTCAAGCTGCATTCATGGTCACTTAAATTTGACAAGGAAAGTGAAAGTACTGGAATTAATTTGTGAATGAATGAAAAGGGATTACTGAAGAGGAGGAATTAGGAATAAAATACGGTCTCTAATATGAACCTGTTCCAAATAACGACCTGGTTGTCTCTGTCACTGAGGTAATTAAAGGCCACGATTTGAAAAATGTACCCTATAGGAGTGGTGTCAATGTTTTTTTATCAAATAACCGTATTTTCCTAAATGTCCAACTAAGTGTCAGCTACAAGAAAGAAGTGGCTGATGAAAGGGCCAAATCTCTATAAGTGTATCTGTGCTTCTTGTGGTGACTTTGTCCTGACTTGTCCCCCTACTAACTCTTCCGATGAAAGCATCCTGAATGACACACACACACACACACACACACACACACACAGCCAGCCATAACCGCAAACACATACACACACTTCCTCCTACATTGCAGGACATCATGAAAGCTTTTATCGCATACTCCCACTGGTCAGCAGTAAAGAGAGTGAATGAGTGGGACTGACCTTTTCCGATGCACTAAATACCTGAGGCCTCCTTATTCACATGCTCAAGTCCTTATTTGTGTGTGCGTGTGAGCAGGAAGATGAAAGAAAAAAAGGAAAGCAAGAGAGAGAAACAGGGAGAGAGAGGACAGCGTTTTCACCAGCGATGCAGCTATCACCCTCAATACGCATCAAGCCTAAAGCAGCCGAGGCCTGATGTCATGGATGACCTTTACAAGATCAGACCTGCCACTTTAGTTACAGATCAGTCCAGGAAGAGGCACAGACACACACCTCTACTGCACTTTACCAGCATCCCCCCATTCTCTATTTCCACATACATGTCCCGTATACTTAGTGTGTGTGTCCCTGTTCATGTGTGTTTGTTTCAAGGCAAACAGTCTCTGTTGCTTTCTGACAAATAAAAAGGACAAGTAAGCCCATAAGTGCAGCTGGGAGTCCACGTTATGATTTTGAGGCATTAAAAAAATATCTACTTTAGGGTACTGCAAAAGAAATCAATGTCAGAACACTTAGAGCTCTTGTTCATCTTTCCATTACATCTTGGGCAAATGATTATGTGTCTGATTGAAGAAAATGTATATTCCTAAAACAGTTAGGAATAAGAATACTGTTAAGAGTGGATAGTTGCACCCTGGGTACAGTCACTTGTTAGCTTTAAGCAGCTCAGCGGCTACAGAAGCGCACTGTCTTGAGGTATCTTCCAGGGAGCTTTCCGTGATGCTGCTAGAATATATAAGTTGGGTCTGTTGTGTTGACGAGAGTATGGTGCATCTGCAACAATTCCACCAACACTACATACCCTACGGGATGAGAGAGTGAAGATGAAACAAGGCGGAAATCAGAGGGAGGAACAAACTTGCAAGTTTTCTTCCTCCTGAAAACAGCATGTGCCGAGTGAGTGGCCTTTGAGATGAGGATACATCCCTCCTGAGAGTGAGAGAAGACAGGGATGGGTGGGGGGGTCAGAGGAAGCTGTAGTTGTGTTCTTAAGCCCAGCTTGTTGGCAGGTCATTGCCTCTGCAGGCACAGCGTTGCACATTGTTTCATCCCCATTTAAGACTAATCACAAACATCCTTACAGTCGATTCCATTTTCTCAATTCCAAATATCTTGTGAGAGAATCAAAGTTCAAAAAAAGATTTCAATTTGATCTTCCCTCTTTTCATATGCTGAGCCTGTACTAGCATTTATTGAAAACCCTATTAGAACTGCTACTGCCAACAAACTAGTAAAGGGCCAGGAAAGCGAGAGACCTCCTTAACAATGTGAGATTGCAGCACTATTTAATGATAGTGATGAAATTTAGAAAGGAAAAATAAAAATAAAAAGGTTTTCTTGGGGTGCACATTGCACACATAAAAACATGATGGCAATTACAGCAAGTGTTAGAAATTTACAAAGGCTAAAGTTAAAGTGTTAACATGATCCCCTCTGAAAAGGTAACTGAGGTCTTTTCTATGCTATGCTTTTCTATCCTAAGATCTGTCGGGATTTGTATAGATCGCTATTACAAGTGATCTACTGCTGAGAGTCTACTATTGTGTCCCAAGGGCGAAGTTATTTGGCATCTTCCACCGGTACTCATCACTTAACCAATCACAATAAAGGACGTTATCATCTAAGGACCATCTCTCTCTTGCTCCCCCCTCCTTGTCTCTGCCATTAACATAAGCTAGGCACAGCAGTGTTTACCGCATCTGACGTCAGCTGTGATAGAAGTGAAATCAATTGCTATTTCAAGTTGTGTAGTAGG
Organism: Gadopsis marmoratus; assembly: GCA_036023855.1. Lineage (NCBI taxonomy): Eukaryota > Metazoa > Chordata > Actinopteri > Centrarchiformes > Percichthyidae > Gadopsis > Gadopsis marmoratus. Next base: position 1,847 of record JAVQJF010065280.1, on the reverse strand, counting down.
TTCCTGTGGGTAATTTGTGTGACTTTCCAGCAGCTGATTTTGATCAAGTGGTTGCTGTCTGGACCAGAGGACAACAATTGCAGAATGTAGAACAGCTATCTGGTGACCTGCAAGTGATACGGTGCCGCCTCGCACATATACTGTAGATGTGAGCCTTTATTCAACGAGTATAGTGCAAAAGTCTGGAAACCAGCTCCTAATTGGTGTGTGGAGTAACTACGACTAATAAGCCCTTGGATTTGGTGCTGCAGTTAATGACTTTAAAGGAGGTGAGAGATTGCAATCACATCACCATATTCAAATAGCTGAGAGTGGATTGGATATTATTTTGCTTGATACAAAAATCTGAAATATTTCATTTGAACTCGACATGAATTAATTTACTGGAGAATTGGGAGCAGTGCACCAACCTGGAAACACAGCATTGACTTATTACCACCTTATAAAATCGTTGATTTTCAACCTGTTAGCCAACAGTTGCCTATTCAATCATCCAACAGTTTTGGTCTCCACTGACCCCTGAGAAAACTATCTGGCTCTTTAGCTGCTAAATGCTCGGCTATGTTTCTTAGCTAGGTGCTAACCTCGTGCATCTGCCGTTCAGTGCTTTAGCAGGTACTGTACATTGGGTTCATCACTATAAATAGCTGCCTGCTAGAAATGAGGTTGACAGTGAGACTAAACCAAAACTGTAAAGCTGTGGGCCATAAAACCAAAACAATGAGCTAAAAGACGCTTAAGAACTCCAGGGGAACTGCAGAGTTGGGTGACAATTTTCTGTCGGTTTGTCACTACGAGCAACACCTTTAATGTTACACAAAGTCACTGGATCTATTATCTTTAACTTTTAGATTTGCGCAAATACATAAACACACATCCTCAACCTCCACCTGAATGTCAATGTAGCAACAAGAATTGCAGTTTCACAGCATTTGAACAAGTCATGCCACACCAAGCTCTACAGCTCCCTCACACTTAGAAACAGAGAACTCTTCAAAGGGTAGATATTTAATAACTGAAATAGCAGCCCCCCCACTTGAACACAATCATGTGAAAACGGCAGAATCAGTGCACGGTTGGATTAAAGCAGGGATGTCCAAAGTCTGGCTCGGGGGCCAATCACGGCCCGCAGCTTCGGCCTTATAATGTATTATTTATGGCCCGCTAGCACTGTCAAACAGAATAAAGAAATCATGAAACTTTAAAATGCAATTCCTCCTTTCACCACATGGTGGCAGCACCACTTTAATGCTATCTGGCTCTGCATCCTTGCGCAAACCCTTCTACGATCACTTCTGCCATGGCGACTGCAAAGAAAAAGAGGAAAGTTGACAGTGAGGGCCGCCGCTTTCAGGAGAGATGGGAACTACAGTACTTCTTCACTGAAAATTGAGGCAATTGTGTTTGTCTAATTTGTAAAGAGACGGTTGCCTTGTTTAAGGATTTCAACGTAAAGAGAACATTTGCTAAGAAAACGCTGAGCTTATTCGTCTCCACATATTTGTGTGAGCAGACATTCTCTGTCATGAACTTAGACAAGAACCGATTGAGGTCAAGACTGAGTGACTCCCACTTACGTGACATTTTACGCATCTCAACCACTGCCCTCAAACCAGACCTGGCCTCTGTACTGAAATCCAGATCTCAGTATCACCCTTCTCATTAGTGTCAGCAAGTTATCTGTTTCTTGATCAATCTGAAATTGAGTGTTTTGAACGGCAACATCTGTCACTATTAACAGTGAAAAGCCAAAAGCACACTTATGCACTTGGACTTATGGCACTTATTTTATTAAACTCTTGAGTAAGATTTGGTTATAACTGTTGATGTTATGTACCTGTAGATGT
>JAVQJF010065266.1:0-14044 GCA_036023855.1 Gadopsis marmoratus | reverse complement strand
ACAGGGTCCTCCACGCCAGGAGGTGGTATATACCTCCTCCCTCCAAGGGTGAAAGCCGGGTTGCCCCCCCCCCCCTTCTCCTGCGAAAAAGAGAAATGGTGTTAAAATGACATTGATGTAGTCTAACACAGTTGCAATGTGGTTTTTCCTCCCAGGCAGGTTAACCTTGTAACAATTGCTCAAACAGCCTAACTGTAGCCTAATTAACAGCACGGGCTCTCGCACTCAAAATATGACGGTACATGCAGAATCTGTCCGATTCTACATAGTTTACAGATTCAACCAGCCAGATCAGGAATTATATTAACAATGTTTGCATGCGCCTGAAAAACGTGTGCAGAATAAAAACCAACCATTGGCCGAGTGTAGAGTGACGTGCTAGAGAGAAAGCCAGATTTTAATCAATGGTAGCCTAAAGATGCATTCATGCTTTTGAAGAAGAATACAGATGGTAACGTCACAGACATTTCAGGAGCCAGCAGGATTAAAAAAAAAACAAAACATGATTTTCTGAGAGGTGCAATTTCAAAATGAGTCAGAATCAGAATAGAACGATGCTCGTCATCTGTATTTTATATTTCTTGCTTGTGTGGATTGCACTGTTAAAGGCTAGGGGTTTTTAAAACTCATCTAGGGACAAGATGGGCTTTGACTGTACATTAGCTAGGCAGTCAATACAGTGATATGTGCAGTGATGATGTATTTTTATGTAGCTCAACTGCGATAGATTACAAGAGAATTACATCTTAAGTTCTCCATCACCACATCAAATCCTCCTCTGCTCTGCCAGATGCCATATCTGGCCTCCGTCAGCTCTACAGGCTTTCTGGTCAAGGAAAGGCTGTTTAATGGACAGATAGAGATGCTACTGACCCATTAGAGCTAATGGCAACACGCTTCTCCTTTTTCTGTCTCTTAGGTTGTTGGCGTGACTGCTGGTCAGCCATGATCCTGAACGCCTCTGACCTGGGCTGGGATGAGTCCTCAGGTGCAGGCCCCTTCTTCCCTCTGGACCAACTGGATAGCTCGCCTCCCTATGAAGTCCCACCCCTCACAGTGTGGGGCGTTGCACTGTGTGTTTCTGGAACTCTCATTGCCACTGAAAATGCAATAGTTGTCACCACCATCTTGGCCACCCCGTCTCTTCGTGCCCCTGTTTTCCTGCTGCTGGCAAGCCTTGGACTGGCCGATCTCCTGGCAGGCGTTGCTTTGGTCCTGCACTTCCTCTTCCTGTTCTGCGTGGAGCCCAGTGATTGGTCAGAATTGCTGACTTCAGGCCTGCTGGTGACATCACTGACTGCCTCTCTCTGTAGCCTGATGGGTGTTGCTTTGGACCGCTACCTGTCTTTAAGCCACGCCCTCACCTATGGTTCAAGTCAGTCTCGTCACAGAGCCACCATCCTCCTGCTGCTGGTCTGGTTGGGTGCATGTGTCATTGGGGCGGGACCAGCAATGGGATGGCACTGTCTAGGAGAGCCAAACTCCTGTTCTGTAGCACGACCTCTGACCCGGACATATCTATCACTGCTGTGTGGTGGCTTTCTGGTAGTTGTCATGGTAACCCTTCAATTGTACGCTGGGATCTGCCGTGTGGCGAGGCGGCATGCCCACGCCATCGCCACGCAGAGGCACTTCCTCCCTACCAACCAATCATATGCAAGCAACCACACCAGTGGGAGGGGCTTCTCTCGGTTGATCCTGGTCCTCAGTGTGTTTGTGGGCTGCTGGATGCCTTTTTCCCTCTGGGGGCTGCTGGGAGATGCATCCAGCCCTCCTCTGTACACCTATGCCACCTTGGTGCCGGCGGCGGGCGGCTCGCTGCTGAACCCAATACTCTACAGTTTGAGAAACAAAGACATTCGCAAGGTGCTGCTCCAGGCCTGCTGTCCACACAGATGCACAAACAGCGCACACATACACTACCCTGTTGATGTGTAGCCTGCCAAACCATCACAAGATACACACATAGCTGCACTGATTCATCATCCAGGACATAAAGTCTCTCACACGCACATACAAGCACAGAGAGATGAAGTCCTTCTGCTAATCAGAATGTCCTGAACTGTCCTGGCTGGCAGCCATCTTGGGACTAAAGACTAAATGTACTGTCTTGTATGTACTTTGTGCCTCATCCTCAATTGTAGATCCACTGGATCCACAAACTGACACAATCACAGGGATATCCCTACTCATAAAATGTGGAGTTACCAAACATCGGCACCTTAAGACGAGAGGCCGTTGACGGGTTTTAAATGTAAGCCTATCACAGCGTAATGACATGTGATCCAAAGCCCAATTTTATTTACTTGAATGTCTAGAAAACACAAATTTTCTAGATCTTTTGAGATTCTATTTTGCACATGCTGTTAAAGGCACTTTGAAAAGTACTGATCATATGTTCATGTTGCACAGCCTTTTTGAAATAAATGAATATTTTATACCAATGAAAAATAAATATGCTTTTTTTTCTCTTCCTCTACCGGGTGATGTCAGCACTCTTGTCTTTACTGCTGCCAAAGCTTTTAGTGCAGTTGTCTCTCTCGCTCTCATATATATATATACACATACATATACATACACATACACATACACACACGCTGCTCTGTTCCTGTGTCCTAAACTATTTGGTGGCTAAAGCAATTTTCAATGTTACTGCCAACACTCTGCAAACACTGCATCCTTTTAAAACCTACAAAGCTGTCTTGGTATGAGTATTAAATGATTACGCAAGGTTTTTCTCTCCTACTCATCTTCTGAACGTTTATCCAGTCGATTCATTTTCACACTCCCTACACAGTCAGCACTGGGCACTGTGAGAAGGTCTCTCCAACCACTGACATAAAGAGGATGACTCACGGACAAAGCACGAGGAGTCTAATACCAAGGCTTGACATTCTTGGGAGCTTGTTATTCAACACATTATAAAATACACACTAGTCATTCTCACAGAAAAGAAACCTAAACAATCACTGCAATTCACTTATCTTTATTGAAATAACTATAATCATTTGGAAATGTAAAGCAGGAGAAGAAGAACTTTGGCTAAGCATGCTGTGTGATTGTGCTTTAACACTGGCAGACTTAAAATAAAAAGGCACTTGAAAAATACGCGGTCCACACTAATCAGTTCTACGTTTGACTCATCGATGGCTGCTGTTTTGTTTGAAGAAGCAGCTGATCAGTGACGAGTGTGAATAACCAAAATACACCTGCACTGATGCTGAAATGCAGTATAAATAGGCACTTATCAGGCAGCAGGAAAAGGTAAAACGCAGCCTGATTAAAGCACCAGAGTCCTAGTTCATCCCCAGAAAAGTTCAAAATAAAACACGCAGGATGAAATAAGCAACAGAGCTGAAATGCAGCACAAAATTAATCTTGCTTTTTGTGTTATGACATATGTTAAGTACAGTGATTTCAGCTAACACCCCAGGTGTCTGTCATTAGCCAATACTTCCCCTAGTGCACTGAATAATTAATTCATGAATTTGTTTATTAAAAAAAAGGTCCAACCATGTCTCATCCACATGTCAATTGTTCCCATGACAACCACAGAAAAAAAAGACTGAATACAAAAGAAAGGAGAGTAAATGTGATTAAAAAAAAACCCTGTGCTTTAAAAGGGATATAAAGGGATGGCAATATGATTCAATATGTTATATAAACTTTACATCTATGTCATATAATCTATAAATGAGAGAGAATGTGCATGGAAGACTCCCTCTCTATTAGCCTTTGCCATAATATACTAAAGCAGATAAAATCAGACATTTGCGCAACAGCAAAGGGCATCTGACTCTAATAGAGATTAAGACAAAGACAGAGGTGATGTGTTTACGCACAGACTCAGCAGAGAGACGTGCATCACATCACAGAACACTCTCACATCAACAGTGATGTGTCATCCAATGAAAGCAATGGCAAACCGGGACACTACTAGGCACACTCATGCTCTTTCTCAATCTCTGGACTTCTGCACTTTTGATCAGAATAATTTTGGATAAATAGAAATAAATGGGATGAGGAATGTGACTTGTAATAGGTCACTTGTACTAGTGCGCATACGCTCACAAATCTGACACACAACATGGACCCCTGCGTCACTGGTACTTCAGCGGTGGTAGTGAAGGTGAAAAAGGGCTGACGATCACTCAGACCACTCGTCGTCGTCAAACTCTGAAGAGTCATCCTCGCTGTCGCTGCACTCCACAGCGATACGACGGGACAGGATGGCGGCCACGTCGTCGCCAGTGTGATCCCTCTTCTCCTGCTCACGCTGTGCCTCCACCTTACGCAGGTTGAAACCTAAAAGGGAGTTAGTGATGACAGCTACAGTGAGTATCTGTGCCTGACAAAGTCTGCATAATACTTTGCAAGCAGCGTTCTGTCATTGTAGTCATAGACACACAGTGAAATATCAATATATAAAAATGTGCTTTAAGCAATGTAATCTGCTCAGTTAACGGTCTTCTAATCATTGATTGCTGTTCTAAATCTTGCAGTCATCAGGGAGCTAGCAGACAGGAGATCTCTCTTCTTCCTGCTTTTATGTCTGTGTGCCACTTTGAAGAAAAATTTACTTGCAATATAAGCTGTAATTTAAAGACAAAAGGTATATTTCATACCTAATCAGTGGTGGAAGATGTAATCAGTTCCCTTATGTTTAGGTAATCGTAGCCCCAGCAAGAATACATACTTTATTTACAAGTGAAAGTTCTGCATAGAGAATTTTAGGCAAAAATATATAAAATCAGAAAATGTACTTAAGGTAACCTGTGGTGGTGTTGTTGGCCTCTAGTAGAGCTACAGAGCAATTATTTTACCAGTGGGTCCGTGTTTTGTTTGTTTTCCACTCATGCACGCTCACAAACATGCTGCAACGTTACCTAAAGTTTCACATTATTCCATTAATTGACAGCTTCAGTCAGCCAATCAGCAGTGAGGACTGTAAATATCTGTTTCCTGTAGTGTCTTACCTTGGCGGATGGCCTGCAGCAGATCACTGCGAGCATCATCAGCGGGCTCTGGCGGAGGTTTGGGAGCAGAGCCGGGTGCCCCCCCACCACCAGAAGGAGCAGGTAGAGCAGAGCGGTCAACGGATAAGGGAGGAGGCCCAGGGGGAGGTGGTGGAGGTGGAGGAGGTGGTGGACCACCACCTGCGGGCATAGGTGGTGGAGGGGGAGGACAAATAGCAGATATAGCAGGTGGAGGAGGGGGAGCAGGTGGGGAGGGATAGGCATTGGGAGAGGAGGAGAGCGGAGGAGGGGAAGGTGGGGTGTCAAAGCCAGGGGGAGGTGGGGGAACCCCAAAGCCAGAGGGTGGAGGAGGGGGAGGAGGTGCAGGGGGAGGGGCAAGGTTGGGGCGAGAGTTGGGTGGGGGAGAGGTCATGGGGGGAGCAGGAGGTGGGTGGGTTGGACTCAGCACGCTGACACGCTTCTGGTCTGGCGCTCTGTACTGTCCGTCATTATACCTGCAAGTGACAGAGTGGAAGTTAGAGATGATGAGAAGTTATGAAATGGACCCTTCCTTTGCCTCCATCTACCCCCTTCCTTTGCCTCCATCTACCTTCAATTTCCTAGCAGTTTATGTTAAGGATGAAACCAGTAAGCTTATAATCCATTTTTGCGACTGTTGAACCTATAAATCTGAGAGGATGCGTTCAGGATTGCAGTGTAGAGTACAATACATGCACAGCTGTACGTAGGGCACATGTTGGCAGTGTGTGTGGGCTCATGTGCAAGAAGCCACTTACGCCACGTCTGGAGGTGGAGGAGGCAGGAACTCATCAGGGCCAGGCGAGAGAGGGGAGTCGGGATCGTAAGCGTAGGAAATGGTACTCTGATCGAGGCCTTCAGAATTGAAGCCGTCTCCCGATCCAATACTGCCATTCAGACCCTCAGAAGAATTCCTTAAAAACACATGTAAGACATCACTATCGGCCAAAAATAGAGTACGCTCTATTCTCTGAAACCTGAATATGCAAATGACCTTGATAAATAACAGCTAGCATCTACAGACCTAATTAGCATTTGTGGGTAATGTACTGTTTACGTGTTTGTTTATGAGAAATAAACCTGGAAAGATTTAAAATCAGTGGACACAAATAGTGACTGGTTCATACAGACCTATTAAAATAACACAAAGTGCAGTATACAGCAGTAAAGGTTTGGCTTGTCAAGTTTAACAGCTTGACAGGAAAAACGTAGCATTTTATGTCCCTCATCATGCCTGGCTTGTGATTGAGTTACAAACAAGCCAGAAAATTAAATGTTTAATCACTTGTAAAACAGCACAGCTCATACAGAAATACATGATATTGCACTTGTATATTGGTCTGTTGATCAAAACATTACTTTCAACTTCACTTCACAGATAATGTTGCAATAATGTAATTATAGTAAAATTAAAAATCACATAAACATTATTATCCCTGTAATAAAATCTATTGACTGATTGTGGACAGAAATATAGAAGTATTTTTTTTTTTTTTTTTTTTTTAAATGGTACTGATTTTTAATTGATTCTCTAATTTTTCTATTAATAAAAGCAATAATCTGTACAATAAATAATATACAACAAAAAAACACAAAGAATCAGTTTTACCAATGTGACTCTTAATTGCTCTTGTAATGCATCAGAGATTTTTAAGCACTTGTTTATACATGTGTAGGCCTATTTTACATATTTACAGTGATCAGTGTGCATCACATGCAGTAATATCAAAATAAAGAACCCTGGGGTCTGGTGTGACTCACAACTTTGTTTACTGCAATTTGCCAATGACAGCCGGCGCTACACCCAACCCTCTGAGAACAGTTTCACAGGACGTACCACCCATATCACTGTATACAGATTGGTTGATAAGACGGGGGAGAATTAAATTTTACAACGCGAGTTCCCATTCTGCACTTCTAATGCATTTACTAGAGAGAGAAATAATGAATTCATCAAGGCACTATTTTGTAATTAATGCTGAGATGCACTCAAAATCCTCATGGGTCAGTCAGTGGCTGACCACAACTATGCACCAATACACATTCTGCGACCTGCAGAGACTTCTACCTCTCTTCACCCAATCTCTCAACTTACATCAAGTCATTCTTTGGCACCACAAACTCCTCCCCCATCTTACGGCGTTCCCATTCATCCTTCCTGGTCTTGATCTTTCGTGGATTGAGCGTCCGTTGGTTCAGATGGTCTTTTTTCTCCTTCTACTCAGAAAGGGAACGGCAAAAAAAAAAAAAAAAAAAAACGGTTATGGAGGGTTGGATCAGAGTGCTTTCATTTGATGTGACCAATGTTGTCCACTGTTACAACTCATTGTCAACTGTCATGTTACTCGTTTTGTGTATATGAGCATGCTTGTGTCTCACTCTGTGCTTGCGTTTCTCCTTCATGATGTCCTTGGTGTCCTGCAGCATCTTCTCCTTCCACAGGTCAAAGAAGTAGGAGGGATCAGTGTAAAACTTCAGAGCCTCCTTCCCATCATCCCTATAAACAACCATTTACAAGCATTACAATTACATTTCAGGGCAGTTTTGACTCAGTTGAGGAGCATACTAACAAGCAAGTGTGTCAGAGTTTAGTGTGATTTGTCATTATTGTTTGCAAAAACAGGCAAGTGTTGATTACAAAAGAATGTCAAATTATTTTCTCTTTCCCATGTTGACAATAATAAACAATAGCAAAGTACTGCATCAGTATTGTACTGTATCAACAAGATGAATCTCAAGGATTTAGCAACGGTGGACTACATGTCTATTGAGCAACAGAACAAACATACCAGCATATTTCTGATATTTTTGTATCAAAAATGGTAATTCTATTTTTTTTTTACAGCTTTTATTGGGGACTGAACTTCATTAAGACAAACACAGCCACTATTCATGACACACTCCTTGGTGAGGTTTGAAAGCACATGCATCAAAGAGGTGGGTGGGTGAGTTTGAATAATGTATAATCGTGACAAAAATATAACATGCATGTGTGTGTTTCCGTGTCTGTACATATGCGTGCACGTTTTCTCTTATTACTCCTAGCATGTTGTGCTCCGGGGAATATGATCCATGGTTCTGTATCTGTGCGTCTGCTGAGCCCTACCTGTATCTGCTGAGGTAATTGAGTGGTGGGGGTGGATTACAGGTTGTGTAGGTGTCCTGTACAGGCATTGGCAGAGATGGCCTGGTGAACAGCTGCTGGTCCTGGGTCAGACTGCTACGGAAGGCCTTACGGGTAGTGATGGCCTGCAAAGAGACTGACAAAGAAACAGATGGAATGTTATTGAATATTTATTGTGCTCAAGGGGAAGAGATATTTTATTAAGAAAAATGTGTGAGACAGCATAACAGTGGTTTTAAAGTAAACTAAAAATCTTCATTAATTTACTGTTACATTTAACCGTATTGAAACTAATGAACTACTCTGATACAACAAAGGTAGTAACAGTAACGCGTGAGAGTACTTACCCTCCTCTTCTTTGGGGTCCAGCTGGGTGACTTTAACCTGCAAACGATCCACTCTCTCCCCCAGTGTATTTACTCTCAACGCAAATTGCCCAGCCTGGACAAACAGCTCCCCAAAAACATCCTCTGCAAATTTGCCTACACACACACACATTTATGATTTTCATCAATTAGAGTACACAATAAATGCATATTCACAGCTACATCAAAATAAAACTTTGCATAAACGTGCAAATACACATACACATTTGCCACGTGTTCTTAGCCAGTCACACCATATTTTAATGATTCATTTATTAATCATAATGACACACAACCAGACACAGCAGACACTCACTGAGGCTGCCGAGCTGGCGGATGATATTGGCCAGGCTGATATTGGTGACACATTCCAGCTCACTGCGGATGTTGGAAGGGATGGTCTGCCGACACACATGTCGCGGCTCTATATTCCTCGTAACCAAAGGCATGGTGGGGTGTTGTGTGGGGGGCCCCCAACCCTGATGGGGAAGAGGAGGTGGGTCATTTGCGCCAAAGACATACCAACATAAAAAGAGACTAAAAGACAACACTGATATGCATTACATACAGCTGGGATACTAATACGTCTAGTGCTGAATTAACCTAGGGCTCAATTAGTCTACTGGCAAATAATGAATCAACAACCATTTGGATAACGATGTGATCATTTTAATTAATTTGTCTAGCAGAAAATACTCAACAATGCCTCCTGCTTCTCAAATGTGAGGATTTGCTGCTTTTTCACTATAAACAATAATACTGGTTTATGGCTTTCTGTAGTTACTTTCATCTTGTGAGTCATATGTGACACCCAGACACTAATGTATAAATAAACACTGGGCCAGTGGCTGGACTAAAGCAGAAGTAAAACTAATGCCGCCACTCAGCAAATATCCAGCACCCACACAGATGATGACCAGAAACCGCAACATAGAAAGAGAGAAAACAAAAAGGTGGAATAATTATTTCTGCATCATTATAGTTACAGTAGTGTAAATATTTCAAATGACATTACACAAATTGCAGTCGGTGTGACAATGCACAGCAGCAACTATATAGTTCCATATAGAATGTGTTCAGAAAATGACAACTCCCACAGGTGCGCAGAGATTTGCAGTGACTGCAGACTCACCCTGTTACCAAGGCAGTAAAGGCAGGCAGATTTCATCTTACTGTAAGTATACCCTGCACTGCTTCCTATTCCTCCTTTTGGTTGCCTAATTACAAGTTTTTCATGTTAACGCTGGGGCTTCAGAAAAGGCTGAGGTCATGACACAAACGTTACTGTGGGGATTCAAGTGTCTGCACTGTTCCTTGGGTTGACAGGCACATTGTTTTATGCGTATTTTCATACTGTAACTGTCAGTTTGATCACTTTCTTCATGAGAAACACTGCAACAGTTAGACACAGCTTAGCACTGTGGTTAGTGCTGCTATGTTGTATGTACACCCAACCGCCCTCTGTCAAATTGCCACAAACTGAAATTATAAAAGGTGTTAATTATAAGTTTAATATCTTGGATAAACTCAGAACTTTTTCATAGAGGACTAAACTAAGCGTCAAGAGAACAAATCAATCGGTTACACTTTTACGCCCACAACATTAGCTAAAATGGGCTAAAATGTAACTTGGGATCTCGGCCTTGTCAGAACAGGAAGTAGCTTGCAGGCGCCTCTTATCTCGAAGGAACAGCCAAACGAAAGTATGTTTGCGTTCTTCATTTTAGGAAAACAATAGGGACTAAACATACTTTACTTACCGTCAGAATTGGCAACTGTGGGCGCTCTCTACACAGTCTGGTTGTTGTCCTGTCTCAAGAATTCCACGAGAAATGTTGAGCGGTACAGTATACCGACGAGCGAAACAGAGCTCAAAAGTCCCGGGATTGTGAACTTATGATTGGTCGAGCGACTGAGGTCCTCGCAGCTGATTGGCTACCGCAACGGTCGCCTGTTTTTTTGCTGAGAACAGGATATGGAAATTTCAACGTACAAAGCGCAGCTCCGCCCTGACTAGTGGCAAACATCTCTCCGTAATTTGCGTAGCGGAGGGGTGGAGGCAGAAGCACATTCCAACGTACGCTCCAACGAGTTGGAACGCGTCCGAGGAATGACTGGCATTGGCCGCAATGAATAAGAGCTCACTTTGGAGAAAAGCACTTATGAAGATAAATATCTGTCCTGCGAGCCTCGCCGGTTGCCAGTGTTAAGTGCACCCTTCACCTCAACTCAACCTGTGCAAACTGGAAGTACACAGAGTAGGGAGTAGAGGCAGGCACTCTCCAGTAGAGGTGAAATCATTTATCCCAGTAAACGAACGTATAGTAAATGGTGGTGTTGAGACAACCTGTTTGCTTGAATGTTGCAATAAGATGGCAATTATAGCCTTGCCTTGCAGTACAGTGCCTACATATTTGGCTTATTTTTGTGGGAATAAACAGTTGAGCCACTGTTGCAGTCATGTTTTATAATAAAACCTTTTTAACAAGGTTTGTTTGCTTCACACAGTAGAGTGCATCTGTATAATTTCTATATATTTCACAGTAGGCACTATTTGCACTATTTTAGCTTCTCTTCGATGTAAAGAATGATTGTTATTTATATATATTATATTATAACAATTAATATTGTTGTTATTAAAAACATTTTAAGGCCTACAGAGATGTACACAAATACATTAAATATTCTGCTCAATCTACATTCAAATTACAGCTGGATCAAATGAATGTGAACGGGGTCACACTGTATGATATAATATGATTTGATATTGATAAAATTGCATATCTATCAACTTAAAAGAAAAATGAAAGAAATGAGAATGTGTTGGTAACTGCCAGCAATCTGTTTGGTATTTAGGACTAATTAAGACACAATCCAGCAGTAGCTGCAATTTACTTTTTTATTATTATTATTATTGTTGGACAGTTAAATCAGCAAGCCCTCCTTCTGCTCCATATGTGGTCAAATTAGACAGTATTAAAACATGACAACAGTACTTCCCTCTAAGGGTGGAGTCCTAAAAAGGCAGATCCTTTCATCTCCACTAGAGGGCAATGTCACGTTAACAACTGTCTGTACCTGTGTCCATTCATGTGTGAGTGTCAGCGTCTGGTGTTGACCCAGCTGAGTGTGTAGGAGCTGTGGGCGTGTGCTTCTGTCTGTTTTAGGACACTGTGACCCTCTCCTGCGGAGCTGTGGACCAGCTTGAGTCCAGAAGCTTGGAGACCCTGTAGGACACTGAACCAATAGCGGAGCACTTCCTCATCGGTTCCGCCCACCTCAAACCCTGCCCATTGCAGGTGCACTGTGGCAACCAGATGATGGAAACTCTGCAGAGTTCCCGACTCAATCCAGTTCTGGAAAACTCGCCACTCAGCACTGAGCAAGTCAGCATACAGAAAGTGAACCTAAAGAGAATAGAGATTCAGTATTGTCCTGTAGGACTGCACAATAATGATCATACAGTATATTCACAATACAAATATGGATGTCTTATACCACTTCTTATAATGTCAACCAACACATACTCAAACTGTAGGTATGCAGTTCCCTCTTGTGGCTACAGGATGCAACTGGGCCAATGTATGATTCCCTCACTTAAATTGTTTCCATGGCAGCCAGGGATGGCGCAGAGCCCTGTTGCTATGGGAACGTACAAGTAAGAGAGCTTTCTGGGTATGTTGGGTCGAAAAGACTCTAAGGTATGCTTGTTTGGCACTGTTTCTCTAAATTTCTGTGTGTGCGCATATGCTTGTGTATATGCGTGTGTGTGTCTTACTGTGTGATGTCCCAGAGCAGCCATGATGTCTGCCAGTGTGTGAGAAAAACCACCCAGGTTGCCTCTTGTCTTGTGCTTGCGCTTCCTTGGAGCTCGCCACTCCAGCCACATCTTGTGCAGGCTGACCACGCCTCCATTACCATGGTTACTAGCCAAACTGTTGCCAAGGTGACCACCAGATGCATTGGAGTTGCTGGGATCAAAACTGTGGACTTCACATCCCAGTCCTGACACGGTCTTTAGAAAGTCTGCATCTCCCCCATCCATACTAGAGAGACAAAGGCAAACACAAAGGCAAACACAAAATGATCGACAGAGACAGGGGAACTCAGAGGTGGTTTGAAGATTATTGCATGCATGATTAAATATGCATTGTGTTGTTTATTCCAACTCTGCCAGTGCTGCGAATGCATAAGCAACACAGCACATGCACAGACACGTGTACGCAGTGTACAGACATATGGGCACACCTAAAGGAGTATGCAACACACGGCCTATCTGCAGCTGGAAGGAGCCAGTCCTCAGCGCACAGCAGCCAGTGGGGTGAATCTGCAGGGGGCTGTGATGCCTGAGCCTGACCTGGAGACAATACCCTGGAGCAGTTCAGCTGGGGATGGACAGGAGAGGAGCGGTCACATGAGATGGTTTGGATAGAGGTCTGAGAACAGACTTAGCATTCAACTAAGAAGAGAGGAAGTTAGAGAAGAAGAAGATTTCAGGCAGCGAGTCACATCTATCTCCAAGTACCTTTAAGTAAGGCAAATGCCTTTCTGGTCACATTTACTGAGATTCACATCATTCAGAAATCCTCAACGAAATCAACATTATTATATTCTTGGTTGAATGATTTCCCTCCAAGTTTCCCAGCACTCTGTGTTACATAAATCTTAACTCTTGTATGGAAGTTTCTAGTCTGGAAGTGAAAACCTTCACTGGCTCCAGATTTTTGCTGAATTCTGCTGCCAGGATCCTGACAGCGCCTGACTGATCATATTACTGCTAAGTTAACCCTCACACTGGAAGTCTGCAGTTGTAGAAGTGAAGTAGTTGAAAAAGCTAAGTTTTTATTGATTACTCCTAAGGCTTGGCAAGATATAACTTCTGGCTACAGTATCTTTAGGTCCCTTATGAGCTGGAGTGTAGCTCGAGACCTTCAGGAAGAGCCTAAAATATTACACCAGTGGTTCCCAACCTAAGCCAAATGTCCAAATTGTGTTAACAGTGTTTATGATTTTAGGGGCCTTTAAAATGCATTTCATACATTGACGCACTTTCACAACTTTTCAAACAAGATTTGATGAGATTCTTTTTTTAATTTGTTTTTTCAGTTTGATTGAGTGACAACTCTTTGGAGGTAAGACTTTTCTACTTGACAGCACTGCTGTGATGTTCTGTGTAGCCTACCTGTGGCCTGGTGATATATGTGAGGATACGATTGAGTTCTTCTGTGAAGGACGGTTTGTCTGCCACCCATGGCTGCAACTCCAGTGCTCTGGGTCCCATCTGGAAACATGCACACATACTGTATATATCAATATATTGATACTACAGTGCAAGGAAAACCAACAGAGTCATGACATTTGGATGGGGTCTGAACAATGCATAGGAATGACAGTGATGTGTGAGTGTGCACTGCCTGCCACAGGTATGTGTGCTAAGGAGGCCTGCTGACATATTTGCCTGAGGCACTGTAACATACAAACACACTCACACAAAGCCCCACCACCCAACTCTGACTGAACCCTGTGCTCACCATGGCAACCTCTGTGGGGGGGGGGGGGGG
>JAVQJF010065262.1:2500-13841 GCA_036023855.1 Gadopsis marmoratus | reverse complement strand
GAGCCCAACACAACTCAGCCTGCACAGTCCATAATAAGAATTTTATTCATTTTTAAAACAGTCATGGAAAAGGTTACTGGACTTGAAATGGTCTACGCGGTTTAACTATGGGATGGCCGGCTTACTTTGTTAGAAATTCTGAATAAAGCGCAGCGTCTACAGCTACATCAGCTGTATTAATGTTCAGATTTTGGATTGAGTTGAGGAAATTGCGTTATGTAAGTGTAGAGGTGACACCGTGTCCATCAAAATATAACCTGCCCTCACGGTGAGAGACGCACTGGCTGCTGTACACAAACTACTTTGCCGCGCCGGTCAGCAGCAAAAGTGTGTTTGGGTCAGGGTGATACATGCCCACACACACTCTCCGTCGAGAGTTAAAGCTGCACTAGAAAAGAAACGGGGGTCTATCAGACACCCACAGCCCCAAGCTATTTTGCATCTTGCAGGCCTCAGATGACAGACAGTTGCATGAGAATCCGCACGCTTACTGTACAGAAGGATAATTCTGTTATCATATGTGGCCCAGATTTGGAGCCCAACAATACAGACTTAGTTCTGAGCTCCACAAATCCACTGGTAAAAACTATCAAGTGCCGTTTGTGAGTGTGAGCTGTCACACTGGCTGCAAGAGACAAAAAGCGGGCAGAGCAAGTATTTGATATAAAGTTGTCCAGATCACCGCTTCAGAGCAACCTTCAATTTTGGAATGAAAAACAGACTGAAAATCATCCCGACAGATTCATAACTTTTAAGTCATTTACCATCTTGCAATCAGCTGAATTTTCATGCTTGGTTTAAATCTCAAGATTTGCTCCTGTGATCCTTTATTAGCAACAAAGAATCTCCCTTATTTCAAGCACATACATGGTTTTGTAATAGCTGCTCGTGCGCTCCAGTCACAGTTACGTGAATGTGTTCTAGATATGCTACTGTGCACAAGTCAGTGTGGGACGCTTGCAAATCATATACATACTGTACGCTCTGCTGTATACTCTGCTCTACGCCTGGAGGGCAGGAGTGCATTCCAGTGAGTGGAGCGACAACGCTCTCTATGCAGCCAGAGGTGGAGATGATCCTCTCGCACAGTGGGGCCTTCCCTTTGTGTACATGTGTGTTTAGGGTTGTCTCGGCAACAAAAGAGCCCGCTCCCTCACTGGGGCCGGGCCGCCCCGCCCAGAGTGCAGGAACCTGCTAGCGGAGCTAATAGTCTACCTGAGGTTTAGTTACGTAGGCACGTGTGTGTGTGTGTGTGTGTGTGCGTGTGTGTGTTGAGTGTATATATATGGCATCATCAAAGCATGCCAAATTACAGAGTTGGGTTATGTCTGTGTGTGACTGTTATTTTCATTAACATTCATTTCCCGTCTCCGGTAAGAGTAAATACCCACCCACCAGTTTAATCACAGGTTTATTTCAAACCAATGCAGTTATCTCCATGATATCATCAAGCCCTCATAACTTTACAGTGGATGACATATTTATTTTATGGGAAGCACACCGTGTGAAGTAAATACAGACAATAGTGAAACTTGAGTAATTCAACAATGAGCCAGTTTTAAGACTACAGGATTATTATACTCTACTGTGCAATGATCCGCACAAAGATTCTGACACCAACGTACTGTATTATGACAATAATAACCCTGGGCCTCTCTTTTTCATTTGGACATGGCATGATACTAATAACATGGAACTGGTCGTGTCCAAATGGGAACGTGTTTGCAGGTCTTTGCAGATTTATGTTGCATTGAAATGCAGGCAACCTTGGCAGGAAATAAGAGATGGGAAAAAAGCCAGCCTTTCATCATTTTCCCCAAATCAGTGGAGGAAATGAATATGGATGCCCTCAAGCGTGAGGGGAAGGAAATTCAGGGGCTGATGAGGTCCCTAAAGGATGCGTCTGGACAGTACCGGAACCTTTCAGCTGGGTCCCTGCCAGGGTGGGAGGGCTGCCATGGAGCATGTAGGGAACACATGCACAAACAACTAACAACTGCATGGGTGCATAAAGAAAGGCACATTGAGACTGATTAGCTGTAGGGCTTGCAAACCCCCTCTTTTCATCCTAACTTGCAGAAGTGGGGGAAACGGGCAGGGACTCAAAATAGAAATGAGACTGATGTGAAAGTCATCTCAGTGTCTTTCATAGACACAAAAGCAAACGCTTCTAAACCCTGTGGAAGGGTCCTGGCTAAAGGAGTAGTGTGTCCACGTAGCATCTGGCTTTAATTCTCACGTTTCAACAGAATCTAAAGTACCCTTAACATACCCGTACAGAAACTTAATCAAACCCTACTAAGCCAGCCTCAGTCACAAGTCTCAGAACGAAGGAATGAATTGTTAACACACTCTGCAAGAAGTCATATGGCACCAACGGGTGCTTCTTGCTGCTGAGGATGTGGCAGACTTATGTGGCATAAGAAGAGAAACTGGCTGGATACACTGAGCCAGCAGCCGGGGATGAACAGTGAGGCCGCAGAGTCAGAGTGCCCCCCTGGAAGTTGGGCGCAGCGGATCCACCACATCAACAGCTAATTCACTGAGGGAGTGAGGAATTCCTGGTTAGGGATTATAGCGGGCTTCAAAGGAAGCAGTTCGAGGCTGCAAAAAAGAGCAGTGGCTCTCAATGGAAGGAAACGAACCACATTCCAAACGATAGAAGTGCGTATCGTGACAAGTGAAGTGGACTGTGATAACTGATAGAACTGTTTTACATTGCTGAGGTTACTGTTTGCTGATCTACGAGATCAGCTGCCCCATTATTCTGTTGCTGGAGACCAACGGTGAGATTAGAAATAATTTGGTGTTATGTTCAGGGTTTGAGCCCGAGCGTGCCATTGTGACAATGACCCGTCACTACAAACCTCCCTGCGCCCAACTGTCCCCCATTAAATCAAGGGCAGACTCTAAGCTAGCAAATCTAGCAGGATTCTCACGTTTACATTTCATGAGCTGTAACAACATTTATTTCATAATTTAGCCAAACTGCAATTTCACTTTTGGCTGTTGGCTTGTAAACATGCATGAAAACAGGTGGGACGTTCTGCTGCTCCCAAAGACACCGCCGGCCAAAAGACACTCCAACGTTAGCCGAATGTGCACATTGTTCCCCAGCATTTGAATACTGAGCGACAGCTAGCCAATAGTCTCAACCCGTCCGTCATACTTTGATGCAACTTCAAATCTTAATCAGGACCTCCGGAGTGTAAGAGCTGAGCAGCAGCTTGTCCTGTCAGGCTGTGCAAGCTAAGGCTAGCTGCCGTTAGCTACGCTGTCGACAAGATCAGTTTATATATTATTTATATATATCAGCTTTAATTGTCAGGCGTGACTGACCAGACGTTTGTCATTATTACCACACGTAGACAACTACATGGCAGCCTAGAATATTTATAGATATGTAGCTATTATCGCTAAATGATAGCTACAGTAAATGCATCTTCTTTAATGAAACGTTTGTTGGTGTCACCACCCTGGCAAAACAAAGGGGCTCACTTTATTGCTCACCCTGTTCTTCGGTCATAATTTTCTAAAAATTCTCATTTGTAAAGTGTAATCAAAACCAAACTGCTTGTATGTCACATACAGAGGTGTTTATTAATCAATTCCAGGCCAGTTTGACCCTCAAACTCTGACTTACACTAGATAAGTAAGCAAGCAAAGCAGGTATAATCTGAGATGTCTCTGTGATTGGAACAAATCGGATACGATTCGACCGCTGTTACTCGTCCAATCTCACCTTTCCCTCTCATCCAAACCAGGCTTCTACACACAACCGGACTCTCTGTAATAGTGATGATGGAGCAGATTATCTCGTGCCATTTCCAGATCCATCACTGACCAGCCGCTGCACCACTGTCCTGTGTGGGTCACTCTGTTGTTAAAGTCGGGGCCTTTGGCGAAAGCAATGAGCTGTGTGTGACCTCTGTTACATTTTAGGTATGAGTGGGCCCCAGGCGACAGTTACCAGGGATACACCACACAGCACAGAGAGGATATGTCAGTCACTAACAGAGTGAGTGAGACAGAGAGCTAGAGGGACAGGTAGATATTCAGACGGAATAAGAGCTCGAGATAACGAGAACTAGTTTTGACAGAAGGACAAATGGCCACACAGCAAATGCAAATATTCAATATGGGCTCCTATATGTCAATTTCACGGGTGAGTTTAGAATTTCGGGTCCGTTGACAGCTGAGTAGCCTTAGGTGTGTCAGGTCTGAATAAAAGTTTGGAGATCTGGAAATGATCTGACAAATGTTTCACGTTTTTCTAGACTTTCTACGAGCGCCGCGAGTACAATGAGACAGGCATGAAGACAGACAGCGAGAGGCGACTACGCCGGACAAAATGTCTTTAGGGTTCCCAATAGACTCGGTTTCACCAGACTGAAAAGCTTTGCTGACTGCCACAACACTGACCTCCCACTGACACAGAGAAAATGACCACTTTCTACAACTTTAAAATGGCCTGGGGGGAGCACGAGATACCAGTACTGAAAATACAACAGACAATTGCTGACTCAATGTTTGTCAGGATATGGGAAGGAGGAAAATGTGTCCTTGACAACTTAAACGGTTTTGGATTGAACACGACTTATTTTGACAGTTAGTTCTATATCAATGACTTTTTCGCTGGCAGACACAGGAGCACACATGCACACGCACCTCAAGACAAAAACATGTTCTTCAAAGGAATACTCCACGTATTGAAAACAAGCTCTGGAAAAAAAAACAAAAAAAAAGTGGGATTAAAAGTGTAACTATGTCACGTGACGTGCACTTGTGAGGATGACCTGGTCCAACCAGGTTTCCTGTGATGACACACCTGTATTATTGCCATCAGCCTAATGAAAAACACGCCATTATTCCCTGCGCTCCCTAAGGTGTAATGCAGGCCTATTAGATGCTCCAGCTGATCCAGCTACACATACATACTTGGGCCTCACACACTAAAAGCCATAAAATATGACTGTAACATATTGCACTATTATAGCTTGCTTTTAGAGGCCTCCCTGTCACTCAGTTAATCTTAAGAATGCTGTTCTGGTTTACAAGTAACAGCTGAAAATCCAGCCGAGGAACACGGCCTCATCTTGATAGGCAGGATGACTTACGGCTTGGCCTGGCTAGGAACCTCTTGAATGCCTGGGCTGAGATATATGATGAACGGGCTAATGTGGGAGGACGCGGAGTCCCTGAAATTCTTGTAAATGGGGGAGGGTGATGAATCTGCATCTGCTCTTAGCAGTACAGCAAATGTGGACATACTGCAGTCATCAC
This sequence comes from Gadopsis marmoratus, assembly GCA_036023855.1. Taxonomy (NCBI): domain Eukaryota; kingdom Metazoa; phylum Chordata; class Actinopteri; order Centrarchiformes; family Percichthyidae; genus Gadopsis; species Gadopsis marmoratus. The sequence goes on along the minus strand of JAVQJF010065262.1, from coordinate 8,558 downwards.
CAGTGAGGTCAGGGTATCATTATGTGTTTGGTAGACGTGCGTAACCTTGAAAACATGAAAAGGAAAAGCAAATGCGCTTCCCTGTTGGGTTGTATTGAAGCTAAATCCCACGTGCCCGCAGCGTTTCTAGAAGGCTCCCGCCAGCTGGACGCACTGCACTGAAAAGCCTAACTTCTGCCGTTGCTCAATCAGTTGTGGGCTTAGCATCATGAAATTTGGGTGACGATGACATCACCCCTCGCCCACGTGAACCGTTCATGTCATGTGCAGTTCCTACTGGCTCCTGGCATCGTGTTTGCTCTCAGTCAGACACAGTTGGACCATAATTAGACATGCTGCTTCCTGTACAAAGACCTCCCTGTGTAATATTAATCATGTGAGGATAAAGTTGTAAATCCGTCCTCTGCGGAAATTCCCCCGCTCTTTCATGTGTTCTCAAAATGGAGTAAAAGGGCTCCTTCTGTTATGGCGCGGTGCTTCAGTTTAATCAGGTGTCAGCAAAGCAAGAAGCTGCACGGGCCTTGAAATTTGCAAGCGATAAGGATTTTAATGTAGTGTTTTTCTCTGAGGCCCTCGCAGAAAATTGAACACAAAAACAAAATCAGATCATTATGATAACTTGAGTGTCTGCCACATGCCCCGATGACCCGAACCCCACTGTGTGAACTGTGTGAACTATGTTTCTATGACGATGTAGAAAAATACTGCCAGTATACTTTGCCGGGTATTTAGAGAAATTAGTTCGTCTTCATGGAACATCATGGCATAAAATGCTGCAGAATAATATTTTTGGTTTCCCAGCATTCATTTTCTTCTCTAAATGATACCATTCGTCATGCACTCGTTACAAAGACAGTCAATTTTGAACCAATTCCAATTGCCTCTAATTTCTAACTGAACTAATACAAGATGCACATTTTTCATCTGCCTGACATCCATTGACTTTATTATTGTCTGGAAATGCCAGACTGTGGCTAAATAAACACAAAGAAAAGTCAACATAATTCGCACTTTTAGATGAAGCATACTCTTAGGTGTTACACTCACCAAGTTAAAAACCAAAGTCAAATAAACTGTAAGCTGTTGTTTTCGATACTTTTTCCATTTAGAGTTTGAAAAGTTATTTTCAGGCACGTGCGATTGCAGCAGATTAACTTAAGGGGAGGCTTGCCGGTAGCACCACCAATAAAACTGATCATTTTAAGTATCTCGCAAGTGCATACAGACCAAGCCATAGGCTACAACACTGACATGTTGTGTGCTTCTCCTTAATGAAGTTGTAAGTACAACAGAATTATTCTACATTCATCAAGGACACCTAAGCTGTCACTGCTGTTTAATGAGTATCAATTAAGCTGTTTCCACAGACTAGCTCAGCACATACTGTAGACACAAACAGGTAGGCACTAAGGGATAGGCTCTAAACACAACGCGGTGCAGAGTCTCTTAGGTAGTTTAGCGACAGGATTTAAGAAAATGTTGGGGCATTTTAATTCAGGTGGCAATCGAAGGAAGTCTAATGTCTTTTAATATACGGCTTCTAACCATTTATAAACTTTGCATGCTTATAAATTAGCCTGCTGTTTCTTATTTATTTATGCCTTTTTGCTTTCTACATGTTTGAACCTACCACTAGAAATCATGGCAAGACAGGAACAACACCGTTGCTGTTATGCATGTGCTTACGCTGCACTATATTAGTATATATTTAAAACAGTGGCTGTGTGGCAGCTATATACATTGAGAGAATCTAAGGTCAATTTTAAATAAAGTATTTCATCATTTTAATTGTCTTTGTTGGTACTGTAATTTCGTAAATCACTTGTAAACACATTACGGTGCAATCAGATGTCTCTTAATCACAAGCGCATCAGTTTAAACAATCTCAGTGAATAAAAAAGTGAAATAAACATGATATAGTGAACCGGTCCTTATATTGTCATTCGTGTTCATAGTTTGTCTTCAGCAAAAATACCAAAATTGCACCTCGAGGTGTCAGGGGGCCAAATGTTAATGTGTTTAATAGGGTGCGTGATCCACTGGACCCCCCGCCACGAGGAAAAACAAACTCTTTATTCTTGTCACTTTACATTCAGTTTGACATTAAAACTTGTTTGCTGCTCACAAAAATTATCAAATGAGCCATTCAGTGTTTGAAAGCTTCGCTAATTAGAAAGCTGGGAGTTCCTATCCCCCCAAATCAGGGCTTCCGTTGAGAGAAGAGTTAGTTAGATAACAACACGGAAAGCTTTAACAATTCGTGGAACAATTAGCCAGCTAACAGCGCTGGTCGGTTTCCAATTCAAATTGTTACTTAACTATTTTATGTCTTTTAATGTGTGAACTAAGCTTTCTATAGCTGCTTCAAGCAATATGTAGGATTACAGTTAAACAAACTAAATGCTGTTAGATGTAGTTAAACCACCTGATAGCTTAACTATCATTTACAGTTAATAAAGGTTCACTTCCTTTGGCTAAACCTCTTGGCTCTACTGTCAGAAATACTTTATTAGCAGATATATTACTGGCAGCATTGGTGGTTTAGTTGATGTTTTCCACCACTATGTCAAACGTGACCTGCTCTTTAGTTTTCCTGCATGCTGTCTCCATGGCTGCCACTCAAACACACCAGCTAAACATCAGTGAGTTAAAGGCGTTTCGATAGAGTTCATTTCTGCTCAACATTATATATATATATATATAACCATAAATACAAGGACCAGAAACAGAAGAAACATTTTGCACCACAATACGGTGGAATTTATAAATGCACGATTTTGCTTTGACAGGCTGATTAACTAATTAACTAGATTCATTTGGACTGATACTTTGCCAAAGCCAATTAAAATAAACCGACAATAGCTCATTAGAAATCAGCACATTCCTGATTGGCTGCAATAACCAGGTGCACGTTCAAGATTTTCTCTTTTAGTGTGACTGAACTGTACAAAGTGAAAGCCTCGGTTTGACCCGCGGAGAGAGAGAGAGAAGATCGCAGGCCAGCAAGGTCAACAGAGCCGGTGAAACATTGACTTGATTCATCAAATTAGGTCCTATGTAATTGCGCTGCATGACGACTCATAAAACACGCAGGCTGTAAAGCTGTCAGGAAGCCATCAACCTCGCGCTAAATGAAGTTGCAGAGGGTGCAAGGTTCACAACTTCATACAGTGCTCGAGTGAAGTGTCCAGGAGCACTTCCTCCGGTCATAACCTCCGTGTGTGCGGTTACCGTGGTGATCAGAAAAGTGGTTGTGCATCTCCGCTTTGAGGTTGGTTTATAATCAAAAGCTCAGTGAACGTGGCTTTTACACTAGCGTGTGGATAAAATGACTAAGGTTATCTTCCCGTTGTTTAGATTTAAAGTGGAAACGTGTTTAGTAACTCTTCATTTTGCCAGCAAATAATGATTTTTCTCCAGACTGGACTAATCGGCTTTAGATGAGCAAATGCATATGCTGACATAGCAGCTGCAAACAGCAATGCGTATGAATATGTCCTATATCAGTCATGCTATCACAGTTGCATCTGCTGTTGTCCAAAATATGCCTTGACAGAGACTTGATAAAAAGATTTTCAAACCTCCAGAACACCTGAATGCATATTTAGCGGACTGACCTCTCGGAGACTCGCTGAGCGTGCAGTGTGAAGGCAGTTTACCTTTGTAATTGTTACAGATCACACCATTAGCACAATATTGTCATAGCTCCTGCTCCTGCAGTCAGTAGCAGCTGAGGGTTAATTTGCATAATACATCTTAATTGAAGCTCATTAAGGATCTGATAAGAAGCAAATCAGGTACACCGCGGATAACTTAAGATGAATGTTTTCTCTGGGTTTTTGTCGGCGTGCACACGTTGAAGGTAAATGTCACGTTCATTCTAGGCATTTTGCGTCATTGTGCAGGTTAGGTTTAGTTTTAAAATTTGACTTTAACACGTGAGCCACATGTAGCACGTTAGCACACACTGTCAAGCACATAAACCTCAGCTGGTCTACACCTTTTGAAATCAAAGAGTAGTGATTTTTTTTCTTTTGAGTGCAACCTCACTCAAAAGCATATCAGGTTTGCTTAACCTGATCCGGCTGTGATTGTTTTTAAAGGCCTCCTAACCATATGGCCAGCATGTATGCCCTCTGACTGACTACACATGTAGGTCAACAACTACAAGATGGATGTCCTCACTTAAATCTTCTTGACTCTGTATGGACAAAAAGGGACGACATGCAGATGATATAAATTACAAAAGGTATAAACTGTGGTGGGAATGTCCATCATTACAATAATACAAAGCACATGAGGTGCAGTGCATTGTACCATAAACCATAGAAAACGTTACCATAGCTCCTCTGTATAATCAATACCAGGCCCATGGTGCTACTGTGTTAACTGTAAGCTTGCCTTGCATTCATATCCTCTAAATCCACATAAATGAGCAACCCAAGCTATAAAGTCTCCTCCCTATTTCTCTTCTGTAAATCATTATATCTGTTGGGACCTGGACAAAATACCATAACATAATTTCTTGTACGCGGGATGTCTAGCAAAAATAATGAGTTTTAGCCTGCTCGCAATAAACTCTCCCAATATTCTAGTTATTGTCAGACTTAATGAGTAAAAATAAATAAATAACAAAATCATAACAAGAAATAGTCCCTTTTCTGCAGCGATGATCACATGGAAACATTATCCACATGAATCACCCCAACGGCATATCAAATTGTGTCATTTGCCTGGAAACTAGTGCAGGTCTCAGAGGGAAGGCAAGGTGAATGAGCAGTTGCTGTAGAGAGGTGCAACACTGCACAGGCACTTGCTTTGAGACCAATCATAACAGGCTGTTTTTTCCACACAGGAGAGCGCAGAGCGGAGGAGAGAGATCACTGTGCTGGAGGGCACAGGAGCCTTGGTTCTTATCACCTAGACAGTGCACCACCCTGTCTGCCTCTCACGCAAACAAAAGCCTTCGCAAACTATTAGCCAGCTACACCTGTCACCTAACTGGCATGCCGGAGAAAATGCAATGAGATCACGCCGAAACCACCTGACTTTATGTTGCTGCTCTCTCTATTTTTTTTTTTTTCTTACTCTAGTAAGAATATACAGCGTGAAAACTAGCTGATGAGGAGAAAGTTATTAAAGGGTGTCTCTGTGGGGAGTGCCTGCAAGTTAGAAAATTGCAAGCATTGCAACAAAGTGTAAGTATATATGGTTTGGTGTGCTCATAAGCCAACGGAATTTCAAGGCTGGGTGTGATCAAAACAAGAACATTTGCCTTGTTGAAATCAATCCAGGGAGACACAGCGCAGGGCAAAATACAAAGATTTAATGCCCACTAATGATAATATCGCTCGGTAGCTTCGTCTGAGGCAGGGTTTTGCTCTCAGGATGGGCTAGAAATGCTGACGAAGTCACCGACCACTCTTACAAACTACAGTACCTGGTGTTAAGTGGGGCTTTTCACGTTTCATTGTGTGGATGCTGAGTTGTTGAATGTCTAAAAGTGCAAGAACGAGAGCGCCACAGCAGCCCATGTTCCCGCAATATTACAGTAAGAAGTATCAAAGTGGCACATTGAAACAATTCGTGCAGGTACAGTCAGCATGCAGCATGACTTCCAAGGCCAAGAAGGAGCTTCTCCTCGTGGTTTTCATGTATTGTTATTTGAGATTATGTGCTCCACTCTCTCACAACTGTACATTTCAAAACCTGGAAAAATTCAAACTAAAAATAATCGTCTGTAGTCTGCCTTAAAGAAATTGTACCATTGGTCATTTTCATAATTCAATCGTTAACTTGATTACTTGCATACTAACGCCACAGCCAATGGGAACTCTCGTTTCCTGCCGTTAATCAAATCCTGGAGTATGCGGGGAAGCTTGGGGTGGCAAAAATATGAGCTGTCATGCACACATGATTAAAATCATTATCGTCATCCTTATATTGTAGTTACCAGAGATCAAATGCAGTCTTAAAAAACAAAAACAAAAAAAAAAAACACCCATGAAATCACATTTTTTGAATTTAAGTACCATTCTCCCTTTGATCAAAAATTCAC
>JAVQJF010065260.1:0-57318 GCA_036023855.1 Gadopsis marmoratus | reverse complement strand
CAGGTGCCTAGTGGCTGCAGTCTCTCCACCGGGATGAACACACCTGCCACCACTTGTCCCAACTGTGCTCGTCCTCGTTGCCTGGCAACGGAGGAGCGTCCGGCCACGCCCTCAGGTCCGCCACATGACACAAATGAAACTCATCGCAAGTTCAAGTCTTCATGCCTCATTCATTCACGTCGCTCTCTCTCTCTCTCTCTTCCTGCTTCTGTTAAATCAGCTGATCATCGGCGTTTACTCTCTCGCATATCCAACCAGAATTCATCACGATATCATCTCAATCATATTGCTGCTGTCGAATGTTAAATCTGATCTCCTCTCGCTTGCTGTCAGCTGTCATTTCAGTGTGGATTCGTCGCGACCCTCCTCCACCTCGTTTGACCTCCACTTCACCACATTCTGTGTCCGGGTCGATCTCATAAGAAAGTCCACTTCTCATCACATCCAGATCTTCAGCCATCCATCCTTCACCACCATCACCACCAGTGTCTAGACTCCATCGGAAGGTTTCCTATGCAACTCACAGCTTCTCTACCCCCGCCTTAAAACATGATGACGTCATGATGGGATGTAATCGCCAAGGACTCTTCACATTTCTCACCTTTATTATGCACATGTCAATAAATATTTGTTCACTCATACTGAAGTCTCTCCTGACTGAAACATCCTAATGTAGATTCAGACTGTATGCTGATTATCAGTCTGAGTTGAACTCAGTGCTCAGAGCTGCTGGGAGCTCAGCTCAGTGCTGATTTGGCATCATATAATTTACAAATAAGAAAGGTTGAAAACTGATATTTACTGACTGGGGAGTCATAGACGCCCTCCATTGTTAAGCTTCTTGTTTAGCTGCACAGGGTTACACTTGAATACGGCTAAGACTTTACATTTCATTTAATTTCAACACTCAAGGTAGCACTGCAGTGGGGTTTAGCATTATCACCCTCTCTGTAGGAATGCAGTGGATCATACCGTGCAAAGAGTAGGCAGCCTGAGGCTGTCTGATTGTGTTTGTTTCCAAGGCTGTGGAGGAAGGAGAGGGAGAATGAACAGGGTCAAAATGACACCAAGTTCACATGGTAGTCATATTTTGGCAGCTGCATATAAGGAGTCAGACAGTGAAGTGCTGTTTTAATTTCCTCTTGATTATGCTGCAATCCTATCACTGAAAGATGAAGACCCAACCTGCAAAACATGTTTTTCAAAATATTTAACATTTAAAATTTAGTCTCATCACAATTCACAAATAGCTATAATTTGTTCCGGCTGTGATTAGCTCCTTAATAGTGCTTTGCATTGTGGGGAGCCCAACAACACTTTACTCAAAAGCTAAGCAAATGTAAGCATAGTGACGCATTTGAGAATACTTTTTTCTTTTCATTTTCCAATGCAATGATTTTAGTGCAAACGTAGCATTACCACCTAACATGCAATAGTGACACATCTATCTCAGCCCGCGGATAGCCAATGGAAGCCTACCAAGGGCAGAAACAAGATTATGCTTTCATAATATGACTCACTCCCACTCGACTCCAAAGCTTTACAAATGAACTGGTTTTGTTCACCTAACACATATAGCATCCGACACATACCCGGGGCAAAAATCCACCTAAAAATTTCATTCACACCTGGCCATTATCTGGTGTCCTGCAGGGATAAGGAGCTAATTAGAAAGAGTACAGGGGTCCTTATGAAGTCCAGAAAGGTTGCAGCAGTTGTGCTTTGTAATCACCCACATCCAGAGTGTACACGCTCTCAGGGATATGCCTTAATATCAAACCAATTTTGAAATGATTTACCTGCAAGGGAAGTAAACAATTTTGCAGCGCCTTTTATCGACTGGGCAAAAATTGCTTATTGTGCAAGAAGAAATGTAACTTGAGTAAACTCCATTAAAAAGAATGTGCAGGAGGCATTTCCCCTCATTTTCCCCTCCCCTTCTATTGTTATCATTACTCCTCATTCTCCAAATCCTCTGTGCCTGATATTACCAATAATAATTCCGCAAAGAGAATCCATATTGCTGTGTAGCTATTATTAAAAAGCGGCACTACACTGTTGCATTCCACTGTAATTTCTCGTTCTGCTTATAACTGTTTCTGTCTCTCAAATCAATCATCAGCAAGCATAACAACAAGAAAGATGGCCGTCTCATCATTCTGACCCTCCTGGCGTCTGAAACACCTGCAGATCAACCTCCAGGTCTCTCTTGACTGTCAGCAGTGAATGGTGAAATTGCAACGGGAGAGAATGACCTTTTGAGCCAGGTGGCTCTGTGTGTATTGTGATGCTGGCTTGCAGCAACAAACCTCTTTCACATCATCTAACAGAAAATGCGCAATAGTCATCAAGCTCAACCACAGGGGTGAAAATACCACCTTTACATCATGGAAGGAGTGCAGGTTTACCATTTCCTTTTCAGAATTAACAATGTGAAGGGCAACATGCCGGCATTTTTGTGGCTATGCCAACAAGTTTGATGGATAAGAAATTCAAAATCACCGAACAGCTGAGATGCATTTTGCTTCCAGACCTCTGGCGAGGTATTGAAGTTCGAGCTGATAATCAATCAAAGAGACAACTGTTTTCCAAACATTTCCTGGAGATCTTCAAGTAATCAGAACTGATTTTAAGCATTGAATCTGAAGGACTGTGAAAAATTGCCTGAACATGTGCATAAGAGCTTTCGATTTGTTTTGGAGCCTGACTGAATTCGTTTGACAGAATTTGCAGCAATTTTCCCAAGAAATCAGCACAGAATTTGCTTTCACTTTTGCATATTTTTGCAGTAAACCTACAAAGTTACTGATGATCATGGAAAATGTTATGATGAAAATAAAAATAATTGTGTACTGTATATGTTTTAGGAATGCCATGTTGATGAACATTTCATCTCTGTAGCTGCAAGTCGGTGCTTTTAGTTATCTTGTTAATGTTTAATTATGCATTTTAGGTATTGCATTAGAGATGTTTTGGTAACTTGAGCACCTGCCTGGCAGAAAGCTGCCGGACAAATGATAACAAAGTCCTTGCTAATGATAGTTTGACCTGACTTGCAAAAGTTTCTGTGAACTGCACTAATTTCTATTTTGAAAACTGCAATGATTGATAAAAAATTGGCTTGAATTCTTCACAGGACAAAATGGAATAACACCCCTGAAAGATCTCACAAATCCTGTGAGAATTTGCATCAATTCATCATCATAAACTGATTTATGTTTATTGGCCCATCTTTGGAATTGTACTAATTCAATTCATTATCATTAAATACTGTGATTTATAGACAGAAAATACATTTTGATGGCCTGCAGTGTATTATCTGTTTTTCATTTTGTCCTTACCTGAACCCCCTGTTATCACTTGCAGGTAGGTGTCCACACAGTAAACAATACATTTTATTTCCTCAGTTACATTGATTGTTTGTCCCCGAGGCTTGAGCAAAGAGGCCACACCAATTGATTTGGAAATTATGCGAATTCAAACTTTTGGCCATTGCTGTCCTGCAAGCAAGTCTCACAGCTGAACAATGTGGACAACACAACACAAAATTGCTCAATTCAGAATGGGGGTGCGCCTCAGTGCCTCCTCTTTTACTGATTTCAAGCTGCATCATCAGAAACCTTTTGCCGATGGGGCCAGACAATAGCTCGTCACACACAGTATTTGCACAAAGCCAAAATAAGGGAGCCAGAGTCATCCTATAACAGACGTGCCCAAAGTCTTTTGTATGAAGGGCCAAAAATGAATCTGCATGGAAGACTGTGGGCCAAAAAACAAGTGTTGATGTAATGTGAAATTACATCACATTGAAATATGTTATATTTTATAGATAACGTGACATTTCGGGCTGAGGGCTGCATCCCTCCCAGGGAAAAACTCCAGGCACCACGGTGTCTCACGTCAATTTTTTTATTTCACTAGCAATACTTTCTATCTGTCGTCGTTGTCTGGTATGTTCACACTCCTTGTCTCTTCCGCCTCTACTCTGCCCCGAGGTGAGCAGAGTGGTCGCTCATGAGCCGTGGCTCATCAGGGTTGGTCTCTCTCTCTCGTTGTGGTGATGAGCGGCAGGTGTGTCCACACCCAGGTGCCTATTGGTTGAAGTCTCTCCACACCTGCCACCACTTGTCCCAAGCTTCCTCGTCCGCGTTGCCAGGCGACGGGGGTGCGTCCGGCCACGCCCCCAGGTCCGCCACAATAATTAACATTGTAAATCTAAAATCAAATTTCAAAATAATATAAAATAAATAAAATAATCCGATTAAACAGTCATTTCAATTCATTTGCAGAGATGATTGTCAACATGATAAAAAAAAAAAATCCAAAAATGCTTTTTGGGATCATGAACACGTTTAAAAGGAAAGACACTTTCTGACAGTTAGTGCATGCAACACTTTAGAATACCTTTGTATTCAAGAGCGGAGAGTGCTTTTGTCGTACCAGAAAGTGTCTCAGTGCCAGCCAGCTCCTGCGAGACTTCAAACTCTTCGCTGACTCCACGCAAAAACAACTCTGCAGATTCCGATATATCAGTGCTCTCGCTTTTGTCGCAAGCGATGGAAAAGGCAGAAAATCCACTTGCTTTATCCATGATTTGATCATGTATGTCGTGAGCCGTGTCCTCGACGTGGCGAGTAACGGTGTTCGTTCCACTCTTAGCAATCAGCGCGGAGATCTGATATCTTGCACAGGTTGCGTTCTCTTGTGCTGATGACGGCTGCAACAAAGCATGTTGCGGAGAGTTAAGTTTAGCTAGCAGGTCGCTTACCTTCACCTTTTGGACCTCGCTGCTGTACTTTGAAAACATTTTTCGTTTCGTAGTGACGACAGATATTATATTCTTTCCAAACAGCCACTCTATGTCAGCAAATGAGACAAACTGCTGTCGAATTTAAGCTGTAAAAAAAGATGTTCCTTTATCTGCCACTGCCTCGATCGCTCCATATTGACTGGCGGACTCAAAGCCAGTAGCGTAAGATATAAGCACTTCACGTGGGCAAATGATAAAAGGAGGGGAGAGAGCGGGAGAGAGAGAAAAGTTTGTGCTTTTTAGCTTTGTAGTCATTGCGGTTACGATTTTACAGCAGTTTCAAAATAAGAGGAGGATAAGCACGAGCTTGACATGACGGGCCAAATGGGCGGCCGTGTGCTATGCATTCAACAATATGCAAATAATATTCCCATTTAAATTCAGGTTTTGATTTTCTGACTCACTGGGACATACTGTGTATATAAATACATACATATAAATAACTGCCAGTTCTCAGCTCGCTGTGTGTTTTTTTAACCACAGCAACAGGCACAGTTATGGCTAACTCCGGAATGCATGTGAATCCAGTGACCCATACAAGCGTCATAGCCATGTTCACGCTGGCAAATATGCACAGATACAGCTCAATATGTACTGTGGAGCTAATGTGCAGGACTTGTCAGCCAGGTTACACTACAGTATCTCTGTGCTGCATAATGATGTGTGAGCATCCCGGGCTTTCTGCCGGCTCTTTATGCTGCAGAATGGAGACTCGCCCAACGCAAAGGAAAGTAATAAATTACTCTGGCAAGATTTGAGTTCTGCATAAGTCAGGAGGAGCCACCACGGGGGAAACAGATTGTAGATTGTTTTGTGTGCATAAAGGGAATGGGGGAGGTTGGTTTTGGCATTTAGATTAATGCATCTGCCCGCTTTACAAAATGCCTTTGAATCTGCAAGTGCAATGTAAGCTATAACATAAATGTGAGATACATTATATTCAATACTGTATGTATGACTCCAGGATTAAGCAGTGATTTGCCTATTTTGTCAGTGGATGGAAATATTTCTTGCCGTATGATATTCAGGGAGCACAGAGGCGAGCGCTATGATGCTCAGACGTGACACATGTAGGCAGCTGTTTGTGATCAATGTCATTACCCTGCGCACTGGTGGAGGGAAGTGCCTTGTGGCGCCAACCAGCAGCAACAAAACAGAGAAAGCTGCCATTTGCAGGAGTTCTTACTAAATAAATAAAAGTGTCATATCATAAGAAAGGAAATGTATCCTTAAACAGATACTGTATGTTATATAAATGCTATATCCATATGTAATGCATACAATTATAAATGTAAGTATCAAATTGTGCAACAACAAGCTGAAGGCAGACGAGCTAATTGTGAAACGAATTAAAACCCACATCACACTTGCTTTTTGCTGAACAGTGAGGGAACTAAATGTCAATACTTAACCATGAATATTAATTACCAGTCGATATCAATCAACTAGGACCTCTCTGCTCTAACTTACTAAAATTCAGCAAATGTATCTGACATCTGACAAGTCTATGTTTACATTGCTTTTTTGTCAGAGAGGAAATCAAATCAAACAGGCACATTTATAGATGTAAATGCTCAACTCAGCTGTAGAAGGCTTTATTGCTTTATAGCACTGGACATTTACTGAGCTGGATCACTGCCCTCAGCTGTTTCTCCTTTCAGAGCTATTAAAACCTGGTAGAAATAATTCAGCCTTTCTATATCAGCTATTGTATCACATTTTACTGCCTTGCATTTATATTGTAAGGTGTTTTTATTTCTGTTCTACCTGAAAGTCAGCAACTTGCCCTGAACTGAACCCAAAACAAAGGTATGCCGCCGGTAAGACATTCAAAAATGTTAACCGCTTCACTGTAGTTGACCTTTTCATAATTGTGTTATTCAGGATTTCAGTTTGAGCTAAGGGTCTTTGGTTTCTGAGGAACACAGGGAGTGTGCATGCAAATCTGAATTTTAAAAGGAGAATATAATGATTGATGAACATTTGCTGCAGCCATCGAAGGTAAAAGTAACTGGCTTTGGCTTAGATTGTGAAGTCTTCACACACCACATACTAGGTGGTGCAGTTAAGTATCTAGCAGCATGGCAGAGCAGGAACGTCAATAGATTATCTTTGCACACCTGTACAGTATGTCCAGGAAGGAGTGGAGAATCCAATGATAATGAATATTAAATGAAAGGCATAAAGCCCTGCTTATACCTGCTGGTCTAAAATTCAATTGTTTCAGTCAGATATTATAAAGCTTGAGGAACTTTACCTCACCGAAAAGTTCCATATTACCAAGGATGTTATTGTAGAGCCACAATGTCAGCGTAGGTGAGAAGTCGGGGTGGATGGTCTGGTCACTAAAATGTCAGAATTTATCACAGAAGACCAGTGTTCATTTCCCGCTTCCAGCCCCAAAGTCAACGTGGGCTTCTTTTAACCATAATCATTCCCTAAGCTTAATCAAGCAGCTATTACTGTAACCATGACAACAACGGTCCCCCTAACCTTAATGTTTAGTCTACTGTGGTTTCTAAGGTCGAGAATGAACAGTCAAGCTCAACTTTCTCAAGAATGAGGTGCGGTTTAAATGAATGACATCTGAGCAAACGGCATCTGCTGATGAAGACCATGTGATACACTCAAAAGCTCTGGAACAAGCAAGGAAGTGAAACTTAAGATTGTTTCGTAAACTTTAGACTTGCTTTGTCGCTACTGTTGCTGCTCTGTGGAACCTGTTTTCAATCACCAGACCTGACTAGAGAGCGACAACGGGACAGTAATTCTCTGCATTTAACTTTTCATGATGCTACATGATCAAGCAGGGCTACAAGTAAAGTATCATGTCCCTATAAGTAAGTAACATTTTCTTGTTGCGGAATACAGTCTACAGCAGGGAATAAGAATTAGAAATTCTAAAGGAAAATGTTGTCATGTTTTATGTGGATGTCCAGTTGGTGTCGATGGTAAATGTAATCAGTTGAAGCAATAAATTACCAGGATGCATTGCGCACGAGTTTCGGACGCCGGCCACATCCTCCTGCGCGGCAGCCTCAGTCTCCATTGCATTTCTTCGTTCGTATTTTGGGATGCCATTTTCGACCGCTGGAAAGGTAACTAGTTTGCAATACGAGTGAGCGAGCCTGTAGTTCCTCCTTGTCCCTAACCATGTCTGTGTCCCCGCCAAATGAAAGCGCTGATGCCGGGAGAACAACAGATTTTGCAGCTGCGTCCCAGAGACACAGAGAACATTGGTAACAACTGAACTAACTCAGATAGATAGGGATAAAGTTGAAACTCTGTGAAATGATCCTTTAAGTAGCCTACAGACATGATTGATACATCGTTTGGCATCCAATATTACTTATCATCAAAGCAGCGGCCTGACTTCACCCCAGGTCTATGTTTGCAGTACAGAAGCTCTCAAATGAAATGTGGGCCTAATTACATTTTATCTGATGCCCCGCAGCAGGCCCTGCCCTCTGAGAAATTAATATCTGAGTGTCCACTGCACCCGGTCTCAATTACATTTCTTTTCAAATGCATCAGCCGCCATCCTTCTTGTTAATGTGCGATGCGGGAATGAAAGTGTATACAGTTCTGAGTTATTCCTCATGCCCCAAAGACGGAGCGAGGGGCTCGGCTGCATGTGTACGCATTTCAACAGGCGGCAACACCACAGAACAACGGGCTTCCTCATTTACATTTATGAGATGCCTAATGTTTCACTTTTACTTAATGCCTTCCTAAACTTCCAGTGTGGCTGTGCTGCTATTAAGAATGGTAGTCAGAGAACAAGCTGTCGCAGCGTCAGAAGTCACCCAATATTTACTTGCCATTTCCTGTTGCGAGGGCTTGAATTGAAGTTTGTCAACTGCAGCCAGATTCCGAAATGAGAAGTTCCGTGCTGAGTATTGTTGCCCCCCCTGCTGTGATCGTGCTACATATGTGCCTCACTGCCACCGCCTCTTCAAGTAAAGCTTGGGATCGCTCATCTGCTGAGGATGTCTGTGATGCACTAACACCCCAACTGCTGCTGTTAGTGGGACTTGCTGACTTGATGATGAGTCATAGACCCGGCTGTGATGACCCTGGGTCGCTCCTGTGGAGACGAGTGTGTGGATAATGAGCATTACATCTCCGTGGTGACGTGAAACAACATTTGTGCGAATATTAAGACCAGCTGCTTATGTGTGTGTGTGGGGGGGGGGCAGAGAAAAGCAATTACACTAATACACTGCAAAGGAAATTAGGAATGTATAATATGCATGTGCTTTCCGTCTCTATAAATCTGTGTGTGTGTGTACGTATGTGCCTATAATAGAATGCAATGAATAGTAAATGAAAAGCAGTGTTGCTTTGCAAACTGGTGTTTGAAAAGATCCACTGAGCGTCAGGAGGGAAAAAACGGAATTCTCAAATTACTAAGCACACATTTGGCAAATGGCAATGTTTCAGTGAAGGACCAGATACAGTAGCACACAACAGGAGAAGTTTAATTTTACCCCATGTGGTCATCACCACATTAGTTTAGATATGCTGATAAGCGCGTGCATTTTTATTGTTTGACAGTGACGTGCAAGTGCACAAATGTCTGGAAAAGCTCCTTAAACTACATCAACGTATATTTTACATTTTCAAATGTAAATGCAATTACAATTCTGGGGTGTACTTTTTCTACTCTTCCATGCAGGAATGGTCAATTCTGCTCAATTAATTGACTGATTGGAAAAGTCTGCACTGTATTATTAAACAACCATAATGCAATGTTGAGAAATATTAACGCAGACCTGATGATCACTGTGACTCAAGTTTCAAGTCTGACAAGTGATTTACATAGAGTGCCAAAATGAGCATGGCTGCCTGAATCTTTGGGTAAAATGCATCCAAAAATCTAAATTATACCAGCACAGTTTGCAAAATGGATAGCTGCGATGTTGTTATGTATAATGTGGATTGATTCTTTCAGAGACTCTGGCAAATCCATGAAATACACTGTAAGCTGCTGTTGTAAATAATACTCTTTGATGCGAAGAAATATATATACACACACAATCAGCCATAACATTATGACAGCATGGGCACACTGAGGCTACAGCTATGCAGCTCCATATGCAACAAACTGTGATCCTCTGTGTGCTCTGACAGCTTTCTATCAGAATCAGCATTAGCTTTTTCAGCAGTTTGAGCTACAGAAGCTCTTCTGTTGGATCGGACCCCACGGGCCAGCCTTTGCTCCCCATGTGCACCGATGAGCCTTGGGTCAATGAGCCATGACCCTGTCGCCGGTTCAGCGGTTCTCCTTCCTCGGACCACTTTTGGTAGGTACTGACCCCTGCAGACCGGGAACACCCCACAAGATGCAGTGTTGGAGATGCTCTGACCCAGTCGTCCAGCCATCACAGTTTGGTTCCTTGTCAAAGTCGCTCACATCGTTCCACTTGCCCATTTTTCCTGCTTTAACACATCAACTTGGAGAACAAAATGTTCACTTGCTGCCTCATATACTGCCCCCCCACTGACAGGTGCCATGGTAACCAGATAATCAATGTTGTTCACTTCACCTGTCAGTGCTCATAAAGTTATGGCTGATCTGTCTGAGAACTTCTGACACTGCTGCCCCCCCTGTCGCCGTGATAACTTGGCAAGAAAAGAATAAAAATTAAACAACAGTTTGGGTACTGCACGCTATACTCTTCTTACTATAGTTAATCAGAATCACAATCAGAAACAGGTTTAATGCCAGTACGTTTTCACGTACAGGAATTTGCTGTGGTGTGTTGGAGCAATAAAATATGAATATAAACATAAGTAAAATAAGATCAAAATTAAGTAAAGCAAGATAAAATAAAGATAAAAATTTGAAACAAAAATCAAACTGTACAGAATATGGATATTGGAGCTATACACTTGTGCTAGGTGTGCAAACATTAGCTGCGGGGTGTGCAAAGGTCACAGTGTGCAAATACAATTTGTCTTGGGGCTCGCGTTAATATAATGTGTAGAGCCCTCTTTGGTGGGGGGGCTATTGGTATCCGAGTCAGTGGGGGGATCCCGTCCTTGTTGATGAGGCCAACTGCAGCCTTGAAGAAACTGTTCTTGTGGCGTGAGGTTTTGGTCCTGATGACCGCAGCCTCCAACCAGACGGGAGCGATTCAAACAGTTTGTGTAAAGAGAACATATTCAACGTTTTTACAGTTCAGTCCAAACTAGGTGTTGATCGGTATGGCATTTGGAATGCTGATATTATCCTATAAGAGCATAGCACAAAACGATGACAACAATAATTAACCAGTTTTCACTGCCTTTATTTACAGTCTTGTGGCATAGTTATGTGCAATCCTGCGGAAAAAAAAATATATGGCAGGTTCGGCTTGAACTTTTTAATTAAAAGTTTGAGGTCTACTCAGTTTGAAATAGCTAACAATAGCAACAAATATAGCATCTTCAAAAAGTTTTCATCACACAGAAAATCTGGAAATGAATGAATAAAGGAGGGTGTCAGTGTTCCAAAGACAGAGTTATGTTGGTGGGACATATTCCTTAATAATGTCAAAAACTGTATCATGTTAAATGATGAAAAAAATGCAAATGTTTATATATTTGGCACTACAGTTCCCATCATGCTTCATTACTTCATTTCATATAGTTTTTAAATCAACTTTTTATATTTTTGTCAACAAATCAACTGGATTACTTTTAATGCTGAAGAAAACGTCTCTGAGGCAAGGTGAAGATGTGCCTTAGAAATCACATTTTAAAATAGAGTTTAGGGAAAGGGAAAGGGAAAAGGAAATTTCCATCAATGAAAAGATTGTGCTTCCTTCAGCAGTGTGTGTAAAGTACGTGTGCGTTCTGTTTGTTTGACACAAAATGCATTAATAAAGCACTCATAACCAAACAATACTGGTCCACATACATATATACAGCAACAGCCAAACACGCAAACACGCTTTGCAATAATGGTGTGAAACAACATAATGGGGAGTTATCTGCCACAACATGTCTGGATATGTCTGCAGCAATAAGAAAAACACAACCACAATACAAAAAAGTGTGTGGTCCAAACAGCTTGTGGTCGTGTTTACGTGGCGGTGAAGGACATTAACACTGTGGCAGAATTTCAGGGATTAAAGAAATAACCCGTACAATCTGTGGGCCACTGCTTAAGCCGCTCAAGTAAACACCTGACGCTGAATTTCCAGCAAAGACCATCCAGAGCTGGTATGACGGCTGTTGTCAGCACGGGGGGTTAACTGCATCTGCTGAAGGACATGCAATGGTGATGAGGTGGCCATGGCACCCTCTGTGTCCCTCACTTTCACACCAGCCTTTCATACTGCCCATGGCACGCTGCAGACGAAACACCAGGGCTGTAAATATCCACTGTGGCAAGAGTGACAATACAATACGGCAATACTGTATATCATAGTGCATCATTTACCCTCTTAGAATTGCTATTCATAGAATTCACGTTCAAGAAATGAGAAGCGGTTTGCCTGCAAATACGGTAATTGTTGAAGAATGTCTTGTGCCCGAGTTTGTTTATTTGTAATATTTGGCCACCATTCAGCGTCTGATGGGGCACAGTTGCCCTTAATTACTTGTCAAAGCGTGAGGCACCTTAAGTGTTTCTCTTTCTCATTTGTTACACAGCAATATGAACTTCATGCTCCCACTGTGCCGTTTCAAAGCACAATTCACATGCATTCAGAGATGGGAAGGAAAAAGGGAAAAAAAAGAAGGGATCTAAAAAGGGTAGAAAATATCTTGAGTGGAAGCTTATAGCATGACATAAAAACACTTCTTACTCACCCACTGTGCTCCTCCAGAGACTTTTAAATCCTGCATTCAAACAGGGAAGCGTAGCCACAAGCTTGGGGGGAGCGAGAGAGAGAGAGCTTTATAAACTCAAGGTGCAGGAGCAATGCAGGCTCGTATTACTCTTCACAGTTGCTGCATTTATCCCCTAATTCCTGATTATTCTGCAGTGAGCTGCTAGGTGTGCTCAATTTACAACAGAATAGAAGACAGATTTCATCCCTGGGGCCACGGCGGCTGAATGCATTTCTTCTTCTTCTTCTTTTCTATTTTTTAATTAGAGCTTAAAAGTTTAACGGTAACTGCTCAACCATTTGGGGCGGTGCTGGTGATTATCATGGGCAAAGTATTTTAATAACAGATCATTTAGCATTTTTAGTTGCCGGATCCCAGTAAAGGGAGTTGCTGAGCACTGGCCCTTTAGGCAGTGTACAAACGCACATGTTTGGAGGAATTCCCCTTTACAGAGGCAGCTAACTGTGAGACAATTACTCAGAATCCTTGCACAGTCTCAAATGGCTAAGCTTAGTAAATAGCACATGTGTGCTATTTCTACCACAGCAGATATACCTGGTATTGCCTCCACTTTGGATTTTAAGTTCAGGCCTATCTTGCAATTTTGATGATGGACTTTGTTTCCACTCTACAGTTAATGTAGGCTATTTGCAAGGTTAATGTACAGTTAATGTTATGCTGGTGGCTGGTGTAATCATGCTGCATTTATGTTCTGATCAGCTGCTCAGTGAGTCCATTATCTTGCATGGATTTGTTATAATGAGAGTGTGAAATGACACATCAGAATTCAGGGTTACTAGAGAGGTCAGGTTACAAAGCAGCATAATGATTCCCTCACTTTGAACATCGAAAATAAAGAAGAGGAACAGAAGCTTCCTTTTTAAACGCTTTTACCTTCTGTAAGGACTATTAGGTTGTGTGACGTAACCATCCAACATACAGATAAAGCTGTGCACTAAAGTTCCAAATTCTTCCTTACAGCAATAATTTTTCTTTCTTTCTTTCAGAGCAGCTTCCTCTTGAGTTCTCATTAGAACGGCATCTTCTTGGCCAGATAAACGGTGAAGAAGAGCGATGGATGGAGGGATGGACAGGTGGGTTGGGCATCAGTGGTGAAGGCAATAAGTTATGTTTCATTGGCAGGGACTAATTCTTCATCCCTCTAATTGAAGAAGTAATGGTAGATCAATAAGCTTCACCAGGGCGCCCTGTTCTGGCATGCACTGACATTGTAGCCAAAGATCAAGCAGCACAAATAGATCTTTTATCAGCGACAGGGCTTAGTGTGTTTACAACACAACCCTTATCTTTCCAACTCCCATCTGTCCTACTGCAGGAATCCAATTATGTTCCCAATATTAACCCCTTTAGAGAATTAACCCCACACACCACTACTCTTTGGCAGCAGGTTCCTCACCCACTTGTGTTTGTTCAGTGTTAAATGAGGAAATAAATAATGGATGCTGGCTTTGTTGCTCTCCCTCTGTGCGCCACTGATCCTACCCACCTGGAGGGCTTCTAAATAAGATCCTACGCTGGCTGAGCACAACACAGCAGTTCATTGATCCCCACCCTGTGGTAAGGCCTCTTCCCTCAGGTGGTCATATGAAGGTTGAAGAGAAAGGGCATAAAAACTGCACAGCAGCCAGGCACCGAAATACACGCACGTGCAGACGGTGGCTGGCTGAATGACTCACCTGCCCTCTAGTACAGGTCAAAAGCAGCTTGGGCGTACATGTATGTGTGCGTTAGACTGGCGGTATACTCCAAAGGAAATCAAATACGGCGTGTTCTCAAGAGCAGGCAAATTTCTTTTGAATCTAAGCAATTAATATGGTCTGTTTGTTTAATGGCTCTACAGCAGATGGAGCAGCTTGTGAGTCGCAGTGTGGCGGTAAAACTGGAAATACACAGCCCACAGAACACATGCACGGGAGACAGTACGCAGGCAATCACATGACATCGCTGTCCAACCCAAAGTATATTCGGAGGCAGTAAATGAAGCCGTAGAAATGTTTTGACATGTTTGGCTGCGCATAATGCAGAGAAATTGCAGGCTAAGACCAAACGAAGCATACCAAATCACAGGCAACAAGTCTCGAGTTAAACGGTAAAACCGCAAGCACGCTGGACAAGTGACTGAACGACTATGACAAACGGACGACATCAGCTGTCTGTGAACACCGGAACAAATACGATCACGTCATCGACCAGGAAGAGGTCAGAGTCTTCAGCCAGGAGTCAGTGGACCACTGGAGACCATCTGTATACACACAACCACCTGTTATCACGTCAGCCGAGTTCCATACTTAGGTCTTGTGATGACAACAGAGCAAATAAATAAATAAATACATCTACTTTTTCAGATTTCATGACCCAGTACGGACCTCGCAGACCTCTCACGTCGGCTGGTTCTGGACTACTGGCTGTTCCCGGAGCAAAAGCTAAATTTGGCGAAGCTGCATTTAGCGTTTGTGTTGAATCAAATGTGGAACAAATTGCCAGAAGAGCTAAGAATTGAGACAACGCTGACCACTTTCAAAGCCAAGCTAAAGACCTACTTGTTTCCCATTGCTTTTAATTCATTTTCTTTTGAATCAAATGTATTTGCTAGTTTGTTTTATTATTTATATTGTTTGTGCATTTGATAGACTTTACTCTGTTTCTTGTGCTTTTGCCTCTGTAAAAAGCATTATGGGCTGCCTATGGGTCTGAAACGTGCCATATAAATATTGCCTACTGAGGACGACAGTGAGATGTGATTGAAAGCTCAAGAAAAGCTAGTACCTGGATGCTGAGTCAATATTTTTTAGTCAAAGTACAGATTTCCAAGGTCGAGAATACACTATCACATTCGTATCAAATTATTTTCACACTGCAGAATACTGCCGAGGTTCCACTCCGTGAGCGAGAACGTGCTGGTGAAGGTAGCGAGTGCGGTATGTGTGAACCTCATGTAACTAATTAATGGAGTAACCGCAGCCAGTTTTAACAAAACACTGAACGAGGACGAAAAATAAAACAGTTCCCTGGATACATAGAAATGCGTAATGTCAATATTTTACTTCCTCCTGTAGCAGAGCGAAACTCAAAAGTGTGGAAATACATTCAAAAGCTTCCAGTGTAGAATCCACCTCCATCTCTAGTGGCTTTATGGCATGAAAGATTTAACCACAGTGGCAGATCACAACCAGCCCACACATTCTGCACCTAGTACTGTATTAGTGAAAATACAGACACATAAAGTATTATTAGAGATATGACCTTTTATGTATTTCAAGTGAAACCCTGAGCAGATAGAGGGGTGCAGATATCGAGTCTATTGTCTGTTCCACTCTCTGGAGTGGAAGGTGGCGGTAATGCACCAAATAGATGCCGACCGCCATAAAACTAGACGAAGAAGAAGAAAAACTCTGATTCTATATATGGGACAAATAAACTACAAATTACTTGAACCTTTAATTTATTTAATTTAAGGAGCATAGAAAATAATGTCAGAAAACCCTTCTTTACATCATGTTACATAAACTAGTTAAATATTAAAGCAAAAACAGCACAAATGGGGTTTCATCAAGCCTTTGCTAAACCAACAAGCCTGATCATTCCAACCTGCCGTGATGTCCACTTTGGTTATTGTTAACCTGCTTAACGGTGCAATCTTCTGTACATAAACGGTACCACCATCTATTACAGCTCCCAGCCCAATAGCACTTAAAATAGCACTTTTCAATGTGAGGTTGCTTACCAGTAAAACCCTTTATCTTGAATGATTGTATTTTATCTTCCCACTTAGATATTGTGTTTTTATCTGATTTATATTCGGTAGCTTTATAGCAGAATTCCCTGAATTTTTAGCCGCACTTCTTTTAGAAGTATGATAGAATTGTTCTCTGTGGTGTCTTTAATGTTAATGTCCTTGTATTCCACAGCGGGAACTCTGGCACCCAGAGTAAAAACAAGGTCCAAGGTGTGAGTGTATCTGACCGTGAATGCATAGTTTTTGCCAGGCAGCATTAACACTGTCCAACCCCACTCTGCATGTTCCCGCATTTTTAATGAACAAAGTGTTTCAATATTCTGTACATTTATTTGTTTTGCCCCACATAGCCCACTCCTGCATGAACACTGTCTCGCCAACGATTTGACTGTTTTAACTCTGTCTGTGCATCCATATTGAATAATATTGCTTCTTTTAAAGTCAGGTCAAAACCTACATGAGAAATAACTATACCAAAATATGCACAGCTGGTAAATCCGACCCCTCTTTATGCCCCAGCAGAAAGTGACTCTGATTGTGAACAGTTTTAATTTACTTAGTCCATCAGAGCTTCTGTTACTCCTATTGGTTCATACTCTAATATCCACCACCCACTACTGAACACTTGAAAGCACTTTACTCCCATTTCTTTGTCTGAGCTTTTAGAAATAACATCTACTTTGGAAATGTCTTCCAGTCCAATTGATGTAACACCAACAAAGTTTCTTCTTAAGATCACTGAATCTATTGGGACCTGTCTGTTGTCAGTTTTTAAACATTTCTTTATCTTAATGGTTGTGTCCTGGATTACTTTAAAACCACATGCGTGCAACCTCTTTTTAAAAAATCCTGAGCTGGATCCTACCCTCCTTCAAAATTACAGACCAATCTGAAAGCTAACTTTTATATCAAAAATTGTAGAAAAATATGTGTGCAAGCAATTGGTTTTAACAGCAGAAAACAATAAAAGTTTTGAAAAATTTCAATCCGGCTTTCGCAAGTATCGCAGCAATGAGACCGCCCTGCTCAGGGTGACTGATGACCTTTTGATGGCTTCTGATAATGGGATGTGCTCAGTCATTGTTCTTTTGAACCTTGTGCTGCCTTTGATACAGTCGATCCGAACATTCTGTTAGGCAGGCCGAGGCACTGGGTAGGAATATCTGGTACAGCCTTATAACGGTTCTCTTCATACCAGTTTAACAGGAGGTCGTCATATTTTGCTCCTGTCAGGTATGATGTCCCTCAGGGGTCGGTTTTGGGACCAATTTTATTTTCTCTGTTCGTGCATTTTTTGAGACATAACAGATATAGTGTATATTTCCATTGTTATGCCGATGACACATAGATCTACCTGCCACGGATCACGGCATGCCGAGTTCTCTACAGGACTGCCTATATGGTGTCAAAAGCTGGATGTCACAACATTTTCTGCAGCTGAGCTCCAGCAAAACAGAAATTGTTGTAATTGGCCCTCAGATCATAGCAAAACAAATCCTGCTATCCGCTGGTTCGCTGTTGGAACACATCAAGCCTGTTGCAAAGAATCTTGGTGTTTGGTTTGACAGTAACTGAAGCTTTGAACAGCACACAACAACACTTGTGCAGCCTTGTTTTTATCACGGTAGAAACATTGCCAAAATACGATCCATTTTATCTTTTAATGACGCAGAGACCACTTTACACGCTTTCATCTCCTCACGTCTAGACTATTGCAACAGCCTCTTCACCTGCCTCAACTGAAAATCTATTATTTGGCTCCAGATTGTACAGAACTCAGCTGCCAAGCTTTTAACAAGATCCAAGAGAAGTGACTATGTCGTGACTGTTTTAGCCTCCCTGCGTTGGCTCCCAGTCTGTTTCAGAATAGATTTTAATATTTTACTGTTGGCTCTCCATCCTACACATCTGACCTCCTAGATGCAATAAAGCCAGTACGTAGTCTGAAATTCTCGGGCAGAGGTATTTTATCTGTCCCAGCAGCACAGCTGAAAACTAGAGGTGCTTTTGTAGTTAGATCCCTGAAGCTCTGGAACGAGGTGCCTGAGGAAATCAGGTCGGCAGAGTCAGTGACCTCTTTTAAATCGTTTCTTAAAAGCATGCTTTTATTGGAGAGATTTTCCTGATTTTTTCAGATTTTTACTGACTTCCCTTGTACTGTTCTTTTTTTGTTTTATTGTTATTAATCTATCGGAAATGTTTATGATCGGCTTTTTGGGAAGTTGTTGCCTCGTATGAAGCATATTGTAAAGTGGTTTTGGAAAAGTGCTCTATTAATAAAGATCATTTTTATTATTATCATACTACTACTACTACTACTAAGAAGGAAATGCTTTCCAAATCTGGTAGATTTCCACAGAAAACAAATGCTCCAGAACCTGTTTTATTCTTTTACATTTTATATTCTGTCTGAGAAACTGTCAAAAACATAAGAATAGTTAGCGAGCTGGCAAGTCATAAGTTGTTGCCATCATTCTTGTTACATATGTGTTTGTGGGGCCGTGTTGAGGTCGTCATTAGCACTGCATGAAAGAAAGAAAAGCAACAACCTAATTTCAATGAATCCACTGTGTGAATTCAAATGCTTCAGCAGTAAAGTTCTTGCTCAGCTGTTGCACTAACACAAGGCAACATCATATGGCAAAGCACTGAATTGGCCAATCAAATACATGCAACCCCTAATTCCTGCCAGTTATCCCAACAGAGATTAAAATGATTACCACCGTCATTACCTGCATTAATATAAAGAAAAACCCCTAATCCTATGACGCGATAGGAGTGCAACAACAAAGAATAAATCTGGGAAAGAATAAGACAATAAATATGGATGTGCAAAGATAATTATTTTTGCTTTTCCCTTATTGCTATTCCCCTTTTGCTTTTCCCTTATTGTTTTTCCTATTCCTTGAAGGGCCAAGCTGCCAATCAACTGGCTTTGGGTGGGCCAAGGCTGATTAATCATTTCATGCACACATGAATCCTGCTCTGGAAGGAGCTTTTTAGCACAAACAACAGGAAGCAATCCTATAGTGCACCCAACAGTGCTTCTTGTGCGCATCCTCACTTACAGTATATTGTTTGACTACCACAGGGGGTTCCTGCATATGTATGGCTAGGAGTTTTCACACACGAGAAGAAACTGATATATATCTTTATATGCGTGGAACTGAAAAGTGCTACTTGGGTTTAGGTCAGATTAGGGCCTAAAGTATAGAGCATGCTCATGAAAATAAAAAATGCTCACAAATTTGTCTCACTCGCTTGTGACCTTGTCAGGCTGTGGTCAGGTCTGGTTTAATGTACTATATTGCTTGTGTGTTCAACTTGTAGCTATGTTCTATTAAATGAAACACCCTAGTCTTTTAGTCTTTTGCTAAGTAAGTACGCCCAAGGTCTTTTTCACAGTTGGTTCTCTTGTTACTGCAGTGACAGCACACCAGTTACGCAAGTTGTGAATGTTTTCTTAGTTTTCTCACAGGCACCAAAATGCTAATATGTCACACGATATGCACAGCACAGTCACTGACAGTTCCGTGTACGAAAGTAATGCAACGAGTACAGTTGGTGGGGGCAGATAGACAGACACCTCAGACTTGATGGATTTATACACACACCTGTATGGAGGCAGGCAGTCTGTCTAATTATGAATCAAACAGTATGGGATTTTTATTTTATTTTAACACTGTTGTTAGTATCACAGGTTGACTGTCCCACGGGGAAACTCCAGATGGCAAGTCCACCCCCGGCTGTCTCCATTTTCTTTGACAGGAGGAGGTATAACAGCCCATCTAAGAGGAAGAAAAATGCATTAAATGTACAGCGGAAGTTACAGAGTTTGAGCCACACATCATCAAAGGGCCTGTTTTTGTTCAAATCTGGTAGCGAAGTTAGAACTTAGAGTTGACAGATAAGATAGGAAATCTGGCAGCTTTGCACAGGTTTAAAGACAATCTCTGCAATTAGTAGAATTTGCTGCACATCCACAAGCCCTTTTAACTCCATGTGCATAGAGACCTTATAGAATCTTTATGTTTCCTGGGGCACGTCTGTCCTGTAAGGGAGGATAAAATTATAGGTTTCTAGACAGCCCTTTATGCCACAGGCACAGAGGTGAAAGTGCCGGCCTTTATCTTGCCAGGGGAGGTTCAATGACTGGGAGTTACTGATGTTCTGGAGCACACTCAGGCCTACAGAGGTATACATTCATCAAAACACACCCCCACACACCATTACTTCTATACCCTCCAAGCAGCGATTGGGTTTCATAGACTCGGACTCTTAATTAGATTTCATGTTGCTGTTTAATAATTTAAAAAAAAATAAATAAAAAAATAAGCACTCTTGGCTTTCATCTCAGTATCAAGGTTCACTGGAAGATGACTGGAGGTAATGGCCATGATACAGTGACCATGATTTACTCTGCAGTGTTGCACAGGCAGGACATGGAAACAACGCAAATCTGACACCACGTGAACGTCCAAGTCCAGGCGGACAGAAGTGTTGAGACTCCAATCAAGCGTGCGAAGTTTTAGTGCAGTTCGAGCTGATTTGGCATGAGTACACAATCCCTATATTCTGAACACAACCCTAATCTTAAAAAAAAAAAAAAACTCAGGAAGAACAGAATTTCAGTTCGTGGTCACTGACACCAAGTCACTTTACATTTCATCACTGCTGTTGTTACACAGTACATCTGCATGGACACAATAATGAAAGCTAATGATACTGTCAGTGTTTTGCATGTTGCATGTTGCATGTGCATGTTACTGATAACTGAAAACTAATCATTATTTCTTTCATTGGTGTTTTGTAGTGTTCACAAATGATGCAAGGCAGTGTTGCTTTAGTTGTTGTAGTTAGGGGAACTTTGTAGCACAGAATAATCCAGATCATTGCCATTGTTCTTTCCTATGTGTACTTGAACTTAGCTCCTCTATGTATGTAATACAAAAAATCAGATTAGTCAATTCAGTTATTTAGATTGAGTCGTGATAAAGTTGATTTTAAACTTTTATTTATTTAGTAAGGTTTCTCAGAATGCTCAAGGCTCTCTTTGTGAGGAATGCCCTGATCACATTCACTTAGTTTCACACATTCAAAATTGGAGGCCGTCCAACCCAAACACAGCCTGATCTGTTGGCCATTGAACAGTCGGGGGTTAAGGGCCTTGCTCAAGGGCACCGCATTGGTGGGCAAGCACTGCTCTTTCACTTTCCCATTCCCTGCTGGTCATGGGATTGATCGAGTGACTTTACTAAGCCAGATTCTCTAAACCACCATTGACCAAGTAGCTCAAATAAAGCTGTGTTTAGAATGAGACCACAAAAACAGGATGCCTGATGTGAAATACTGTGCGCACAATGATTAAGCATAACTTATTCTATCTCAGTCCATCACATTTTCTGTTTCTTTAGTCTGTTTGACAGATTGATATGTATTAACAGAGTGAATGTCATTGGTTTTAAGTGAACCTCAGCTGTTTTATGGTCTAATGTAGGCAATAGATTAAT
Source organism: Gadopsis marmoratus (assembly GCA_036023855.1). Lineage (NCBI taxonomy): Eukaryota > Metazoa > Chordata > Actinopteri > Centrarchiformes > Percichthyidae > Gadopsis > Gadopsis marmoratus. The sequence continues at coordinate 35,420 of JAVQJF010065260.1, read as the reverse complement.
GGTCTACTGTGGGCTTGTCATTATAGTTTATAGATATGCCAAGAATTTGCCAGGTTCAAGGACAACAAGTAGACAAAGAATGTATTGTGCTTTTGAGCGATACTACTCTGGTGAGCTTTGGAATATCCTTTAAAGTAGTGAGTGAGAAGACTGGATGGGTGGATGGATGGATGAATAGATAGCATGTGGTGCTCTTTAATATTAAGCACAGGAACCACTCAGTCATGCTAAGATGAGTGCTTTGAAATAATAAATTACAAAATGCAAATAAGGAGAAGATTAGTCTGTGTTTATGGGTGGCATTTAATTTTAATTGGTTCATTATTTCCAGAAATTACATGTTTAAACTCTTCTGACTGCCACAGCTGTGCTTGGTGCTGTGTCGAGGGAATGAAGGCTACAGGTCGAGAGCATCCCTCTCTGCAAAGTCCTGTACACTCGGTGTGAATTTGGGTGATCGTTTTCTTCCCCATATTAGAATTCATAAAACATTGAGCCACTTAAGGGAATGCATTGGTGTACACTCTGCAGCTTCTTCAAAAGATGAAATCACTGAGCCGAAGTTACTACTTGTTGGAATGTACTTACAGACACAGTTCACAACTTTCATATAACTACAACTTTTAGGCTGTACAGTTGGTGCCCATGTATCCCCCCTTTCCCTCAGCCAGTCAAGTTACGGTCTGAACACTTGTCACTCATTTTGGAAAACCTTGAAACTGAACGGACCTAATCTCAAATAAAAGCACACGTAAAGCTTTGCTGATTTTTGTTTTACTTCTGTTTTCTTCCATTGTTGTTGTTGTTGTTGTTGTTCTCGTGTGTAGCTGCTAACCTTGCACAACAGGATCTATGATGAGTGTGTTTCAGAAATATTTTTCAGTTGTCCTTTCAGTGTGGCATCCCAAATAAACCCTAATCCAAGCTAATTTTCTTGTGCCGTCTGTTAGTGCTCGTAGCAGCAGGCTGAGCAAGGTAGTCCAGATGTCCATCTCCCCAGGAACGTTTTCCAGCTCCTTCTGGGGGATTCCAAAATGTTCCCAAGCCCAGAGAGGACATGTTAGTCGGGTTCAGGAATTCCAGGATGCATGAGAAATTCTTCCGGAAGTGGAGGTTGAAGACCTTGCACCACAAGGGGGTGATCAGTTGACAGCTCTTCTTCGCTCCTTACTCAAGCGTCCAAGACATACAGGCACAGATCTGATGATTGAGCTTTGGCCAAGTATACGCATCAATAACAAACACCATGTTTGAGCACAGGGGCATTCACGAGTAGCACAGATGTCGTGTAAAAGAAGCACCGCGCAGATTCAGTTCAAGCAGGCCATTCCCACACAGGGTGTTTTTGGAGTTGGTTACAGCATTCTTTTCATTCAAATCACTTAACACCCAGTCCCACTAACTCTGTGTAAGTGGCTGAAGCCAGGTTGCCCTGGAGTCACCCCTTGTCCAGGCAATGGGCTATTAATATGCATCTGTTTGATCCCATGGCATACTTTCATTCTTTTGTTCCAACCTTTTATGGAAAAAACACTTGAAGTTATTGCTACCAGAATTCTTACATGCTGCTTGAACGATATGTCCAATTATTCTAGCCAGAACTAAGTCAAACCTACGTTTACAACTGGCCATGCCCACAGAAGATGTTACACCGCAACTTAAAAATGAGCAAGCACACAAGACTCAGGTGGAACACAGTGACCAGAAACACATATTTAAAGTGCGATGTAAATTTGCTTAGAAAATAGGTTGTTAAATGTTAAATTAAAAATACAATGAGTATTCTGCCGACGTATTTGCAATTCCTTTCCCGGCAACCAGATAGAAAGGCACCTGAAACTGATAAAGGTGAGCCTTATCATTTCACTTTGCAACAAAAAGATGAAACCGGTTTGAAGACCATACTCTTGGAAAAATGTCACACAATAGTGTCACGTTCCGTGTAGCAAATTCAAGCCTGGGTTTTGTGACCTTTGTTCCTTCTAATCCTTTCTCTTTCTTTGACGTCTTTATCGTCAGTGTAGGGGTATGATACAGAAATGCCACAGAATATATATTAAAATATATGCACGGGCATTGTGTTATGAAATGAAGCTAAAGCTGAATAACCTTTTGTTTTACTTCTTTCCATGTCATGCCCCCTAATAAAGCAGAAATGTCAGAGTCCAGAACAGCAAGGGTCAGAAGAAGGTAAGTGACACAGCGCAAAGGTTGAATTCAAACACACTGAACGCATTTCCCTGAGCTGAATAACCTCAAGTAGACAAAACATGCATATCACACGTTGTTTGACATATGCATTTCAAACAGACCTCCGGGGATCGCTTGCTGTCATCGGCAACAAGGGCAAAATAAACCTCGGAATGCCGCTGTAAAACAGCAGCTGTCCCACGGCGTGCAGTATAGAGCCACTGCTGCCTCCAAAATGTCAGCGTGCCCTCACAGATGACTGCTTTTCATCAGGATGAGGCTTGATCCAGAGATAAAGTTCCCCTCCTTATCGACCATGACAGTTCTTGCTTGTTCCATCACACGCAAAGTGCAGGCGCACGCCACGCCGTTCACAGGCTCCCCACTGGCATCAATAGCAGCAGGATTTTTTCGAACGGGATTTCACTGGTCTCAGGCTTGCGAGCAGCGATCCCTGATGCAAAGCTGTCTCAACTGACAAGTGTGTGTGTGTGTGTGTGTGTGTGTGTGTATTTTCTTTACTGAGTCTATGTGTTTCTGAGTACATATCTGTGTGTATATCGACTGTCTGTTCATCACACTGGATGACTACACAGACACTAGTTATCTAAAATCAGGAGCATGAGGGCGTTAGAGTACCCTCCACTACTCTAAACCCCCTTTGTCACCCCTCCCCTCCCCTCATCCATCCATCTATCCACTACTAGCACTCCATCACCCCCCCCTCCACATCCCCTTATCCTTCATCCACAGCACAGAGCTAAGACTCCTGGGGAGATTATGTCTGCCTGTCAGCCTCTCTGCTCTAACCTATCAGAACAGAGTTTTTTTTTTTGGTGTTTTATTTTTTTATCCCGCTTGCACACGTGAAAGCTGACATGATTGGCACTCATCTCAAGTTCTGATTGTTGTGCAGTGTGCAGATTTTGCGGGGGTGTCACTCCTCAGATGTTGATACAGAGGCAAAGCTCCGCTGACAGCCAGGACGACGAAAGGTGCGGCAAGCAGTCAGCCTCTTTATCGGTAAATGCAGGCGTTCTCTTGTCTGCAGAACCTCTCCTCCTGGGATGTGTGTTGTATTGCTGAGTCATAATGGGGAAACGGTTCAGTGCTGCCACATCTGAACTCAAAGGAAATCTCACTAAAGAACTCTGTCCCTCTAGGATTGCAAAGAAAACCAAACATCTATTTCAATTTAATTGATCTGGTTGTTACTTACTTAATTTGCGCAGGAAGATTCATGTAATGAGTGGACAAGGCACGATTTGAATCCAGGCCAAAAGGTGGGCATGAGAGATTGCACAAGTTGAAATTTCAACCATTACTGCATACACTTTACAATCAGGGACATCTCTTTCTTCATTACTGCCGTGCTGCTAGACTTCAGAGCTATCCCATTACTTTTTCCTGATTGCCAAGTACCATTTACATTTTTACCCGAACAGAATGACCTCAGTATTGCCATCTAATGTACAAAGTCAATACAATTCTAATTCCATAAAATCCCTGCAAAGTTCAATTTGAGATCATTTCCGACCTGTGTTGTTTACCACTCATTTGTCATAAACATTACAACTTTTCCAAGTGTGCTGAAGTTTCAAGTTAGCAACAGTGTTAGGTAGCTAGTTTGCTGTTTTCCAAGGAAATATTCAATGAATGAACCAACACAAAAGGAAGTCTGTTCCATGCTATACATATTCTCAGGAACAGTCAGTGGGCTAAAACGGCGTTATGAATTAAATCCCCTTGATATATTTTTTACATTTAATCATACGGCAGTTTTTGCAACCGTGCACCGTGATTTTTATTCTTAAAACGTAAAACTTTCTTCATGCCTACCTGTTGAACTTCAACATTTAGACTTGTCTTTCTTTGCAGCATCCACTGTTCTGACATCTGTCTCCTATGAGTGACTACATAGCTTCCTAGTTCTGTAGCAGGCAATCAGGGAGGTTACTTTGTTCCAAAATGGTGCCAATCACTTTTTAGTCATTGTCTGCAGCTAACGCCGGGCATATTCGCAGCCGTCACGGCTGTCATTTTTCTGTCACTCTCACATTAAACAACCTTTTCTCCTGTGGGTTCTTGTCCAGCCAACGTAGTGGCTGGCACACTAGATGGTGTGGCACAGACGAGGAGTCGCCGCACAGTCAAAAGATTTCCTATTTGGAAATCGCAGCACAAATGTGAACCATACTTTGTTTTTCGCCCTTATTGTGCCAAAGTGGAACTCGAGAGGGAGAAGCAGCTTGCAACACTTATTGTGTGTGCACGCATTTTTGCAGCAACAGACAGCATTGATGTTGGAAGAGAGAACGTTTGCAGAGATGCAAGGCAGTACGGGTAGAACCAAACAATGATTGCAATCAAAATCATTAGCTAAACAAGTCGGATGTTTGATGCTGATTAGAACTGAGTGAGCACTTATTGACTATTGCTCATCGTTCTCAAAACATATCTTTGGTATGTGTTTCACAGTACAAGGGCGGAACATATTTGTGTTTTCACAAACCTCCAGATGTCTGATCAGACTGCCTCTGAATGAACAAGCTTTGCTGACAGATATGTGCAATTACAGGGACAACATGATTTTAATACCCAATTTCAGAAACGTGTTGACAGCTAAATGTATTTGCACTGGATTAAATCCAGTACAACAGCAATTTTCAAACACAAGAAAAGGATTTTATCACTAAATCTCAGTGGTGTCTGGCAATGCAAATCGTTTCCATGTTATATGCTGAGGTTTTAGGATATCTACCTCTTAAAATTGCATTCACTTTTATTGCGAGACACCAAAAAAGCTTTTTTGGGTGTTTTGAAACCATTTGAAAACTCAACAGCAAAGTGTCTCTCCAGCAACAATGTCTTGGTTAATCTGAATAATCCACAGAGCATCACAGGGACTATTTCTTTGGAAGAAATTAGTTCCACCAAAAACATTCAACTAGGGACAAACAGAGCCCACCCCTCTGTTTGGGGATAATTTGGTTGAGCTTTAACTCAGCTCTGATCAATGCACAGTACTAGTAATGAAGAAAGACCAAGAAACTGTTGAGTCATATCCAGCAGCAAACCTTTTACTTCCCGGACCCTTAATGGGCCATACCTTTGATCCACATCTGCTAATTGGGGCTTATGTGCTATTGGGCAATGCTTCCTCACTGATCATCATCAGATTTTCTAAAATAACTGATGACATTATTCAAAACATGTCAGTAGTTCACCGAATTCCCTGGCTCATTATATTAAACTGCTGGTGTTGAAAGCAGCTCTATTTCTCCAATCTGGATAAATCTACATGGGCTTAGAGCAAATGAAATAATAATATAGCTGCCAACATTGCTGCTAGAGGACCATGAAGAACGTCGGGAGCTATACATCTGGTTTCATTTACAAGCGGAACAAAGGGGATATAAAGCTGGATCATTGCTACTTTCATTTATGCTCTTACATTACGTTATTTTTTTTGCATCCAGCCTTTTGCCTTTTACAGCGTGGCGTTCTGCTCTTACTCTCACCTCATTGCATTCACACTGTCATTGCATCTCCTGCTGCTGAAAAGCACTGTAATGTCTGCCATTAGGTGTCCTTTTCCGCAAGCAACCTCTCTGAAAGTGAGACTCGGGATCGGAAATACCTGCAGTCTCATCGTGAGTCTATAAGTCGCCCTCATCTTCTCACTGAACATAGTACGTAAACGAATACTTCAAGCTCTCCGGGACGATCTGAAACTGCCTGACCATTTAGGGCTTGCTGAAAGAAGCAACACAAACCATGGTCAAACAATATAGAATGCAGGATGAAAGCTTGAACTGAATGCTTTAAGAATACGGTATATGGCAGCAACTCTATGTGTTGCCACGTGTCCGACATTGCACACTCGGCGCCTGAGCGTGAAACAATGAATGAAGGCAATCCTTCGTAGGAAAGTTCATAGCGGGAGATAGGCAGACAGGGGAACAGAGCGAAATGGTGCGAGGAGCTTACTGGCAGTGAAGGTGGTGCCAGATGGGAGAGGGAAGAGCTGCCCAGGAGAGACGCCAGTAAGCAGAGACAAGTGGTGCCAGCCCAACTGTGTCTAACAGGAGGTCCAGCTATTTAATCAAACCCAACACTGAAACCGCACCAGTGCCAGATGCAATTCAAATCCTTATATAATGCAAACGCCAAATTAGTTTTATATAGATTTCTCGCCACGCAATCTGTCAAAGATGTTCGAATATCTGCAGCATATTATCATTTGTAAGAAGCTGAGTCTTCACATGGACGGGGGACACGGGAGATGCGACGGATTTCAGATTTCAGAGGAGACTGGGTGACGGGGTCTAGGCAGAACAGCTGAGCTTAAGATGCACACAAAGAAATGTAAATTCACGCTTTCAACAGTGCTATATTTACGCAGCAGGCACTTGTTACATTATGTGGGGAGGTTCAACATTTGTCCTTCACTTAATCCAAAACTGGCTTACAGCAGGCTGTGCCTACTGCCCAGATTCAAACATGCTGTCATTTGGGTGATTGAGCTGCCAATACTCATCCACCCACCCACACACACACACACACACACACACACCTAGTGAAGAGAACTAATGCTAACTAATAACAAGACTATCACTCATAGTGTCATGGTAGCCCTTTGAAATGGCTGATGAAATTGCCGTGCTGCTCTGTGGGGGATGAAGGAACAACCCAACAGGGGAGGGAGACAGCTAGTTTGAGCAAGAAATAACTGGAAATACCTTGATTAAATCCAGAGGTGTGAGATTTTCATCAGCGTGATATGGCTCGGTGGGGGTGTGGGGGTAATAGTAGGGGACGGGAGTCTCTCCTGTTGACAGAAAGGACACACTGCTTGTCAGCAAAGTCATCTTTTCCAACATCTGCGTTGATTTCGTGCTGCACTGTAAGCAGGCCATTAATCTCAACCAGGACCACTCCTTATCGTGCATACCGACAGGCACCCTCACACTGTGTAGAGGGAATGAAAAATAGATATTTTTTTCCTTCACTGCATTTGTCTTTGTGTCTGTCTCTTTGGGCACCTCATTCTTATCAACCACTTCCTCGTGCTTCTTCTATGAGGTCATTTGAGTTTGACATGGTTTTGCGTCCAGCTCTCTCTTAAGCAGTGCAACACAGAAATATCTCTTCCCAAAATAGCACCGGGCCTCTTGACCCCCTTTATTTTTTTGGAGTGCTGCAGCCTCGGCGCTGGATCGATGCACAGTGGTGCTGATGCTGTGGCATTTCCACAAGGAGATGGATGTTGTGGGGTCTATAAGGCAACATAGTGACATTTACATAAGGAAGAATGGATGCTGTTGGGCCAGGGAGGAAAGAAAAAGATGTGGGAGAGGAGCAGCGGCACAGCGGTTATCGCCCCATCCCCACTGATGCTCCTTGACAGTCATTTTGCCCCTCCTGCTGTGGTACAGAGATGGTACATGAAATATTTTCTTTCCACCATCTGCAGTTCCAGTCAGCAAAGGAACCAAGGTGATGACATATGTCAGCGCACTGCAACCGGCACTGGAGGGAGGTTAATGAATAGATTTAAATAAAGATTCACATTTTTTTTTCAGTTGATCGGACCGGCAAGATGATTCAGACCTAAGCCTGCCTGCCGTCTTGTGCACAGTGGGTATATATAAAAGAGGACAGGATGTGCAGAGAGACTCTGAGCGCAGCAGAACTCAAAGCTGAGCCAGCCAATCTTGAAGTTATTCAATCAAAAATGAGTACATTTCATATTATGAGTTCCGTATTGAATGTGGGCCGAGGTGTGCTGCCCACAGAAAATGTTTCTCGGGAAATGATTGCTAAAATGTACCGTTATATGTCAGAGCGACCTGCTCCAGATAGTAGCTTTATTCCCTGTTGAGGAAAAGTTTTGCTTTAATGGGAAAAAAAAAATAACTACGAGCTTGAAATTTGTCTACCAGCTATTAGGAGTCATCGTTATCCTCATCTGAATGGTAAAATCCACACCTAAATTAAATTTAAATGCTTCAATTACATAGTCAGATTTTGATTGCGCAGTCAAGTGTTTCACGGTTAATTAGAGTTTGTCAAATAGAATGTGCTCAGTCAGAAACTTTTCTCTTTAAAAAAAAGAACTGAGATGTAATAGCAGTGAGACTTTACAGGATTATAATGGATTTGGTGCATTCCACGCCCAGGGGTTTTCCAAATTGCGCCATGGAAACCATTGGCTTTGCTCAGCCGAAACATTAGTCCAATATATTGGAGCATCTGTCGTATGTTCTGATCTCAGATATCCTATTCTGTCATAGGTGGGACTTTATTGGAGGGAGTGACTACCGTGAAATCACTCACTCTGCCTCTCGTTGAAGATTTTATTGGATATAAATGGATCAAAATGGAGCTTCAGGTGAGTTATTGACTGCTGCCATTATTGTTAAATACTGTTGTTGACTTAATCTGTGTTTTTGCTGCTTATAGTGGGAATCAAGGAGTTCACACCACGGAACAGATGGGTGAGATATATAAAATCTAGAATGTGTCATTACATGAACAGAGAATTGGATAGGATTGTAAGAGATATGCCGTTTAAATCTTGATTTATTGGATCAAAAGTTTAACGCATGTGGAGACTGTAAGGCACTTTAACCAAAATAAAGATCTTGCGCATTCAGTTTGCCAATATGAACTTAATTTCTACCATATCCTTGTCAGAAAAAATATAAATCTGGTGTGAGTGTTCATGCAAATGCTATTTTTATACCATATCACCAGAAAAAGATCAACTCTCAGAGATTTTGCAGATTGCAAATTTAATAGCATACTACATCATTATCATGTTGTGATTGTAACAATTACAACACGCTCATAATGCGTTAATAATTTGTAATGGAGCACTGCATCCACTAAATAAAGCTATATCCCAACAACAGAGCAGAATGCAGTCTACCATTCCATTCTAATTAGTGCACAGGCTTATAATGTACTTGTCTTTTCTGGCTGAGGTTTTAACACTTCACTGAGTCCAGTTGGTTGTCTCTTATCATTGAATGGTCTCATCAGCTCAATATTCCACTAAGCTTCTAAAAGTTGCACGGCAGGGAGACATTTTTTTTTTTCTTCCAAAATTGAAAAACCCTAATCTGTGCCAGAGAGAATTTCCATATCTGCTACTGTGCTCATTCATAAACTGGTTGCCCTGTCTCTGAACTGGCCAGTGAGTGTTGGATTGTAACAGAGTGCTTCAGTGCAGGCGGGCGTTGCACTTCTGTCTGGCCAACTTCTTGCAGCGTCTGTGAATTAATGGCTCCTATGTGGGAAATCTAAATAATTTGTTGACTAGCTCATTTAAATGTGTGTCTTCCACTGAAACATCTTTGCTTGGTTAAATATGAACACACAAAACAACACACCACAATTACAGTAAACCATCACAGAGATGATGTTCCAGGTCTGAGCTTTTTCACACCGATTCCCACATAAAACATTTCAAACAGTCTTCTCTACAGCTGAAACCCCATGCCGTGTTTCTTTTGAAGAAAAACAAACACATGAGATGTTCCTTTCTAGTCTCTGTGACTGGATGCCATACATGTTGCCACAGCAGTTGACATCTGAAATGCAAAGATCTTATCCATGCCTTCATGCTCCGTAAGTCACTGAACCAATGTGACATTCTAAGAACAAATCACCTCATGGTGCAAACTGAACATCTGGATCTGGGAGCCTGTGAACTTCCCTGCTCCTAGCAAACACACACATCACACCTTTACAACAGTGTTGAGACTGCAGTGAGGGGTCTATTGAAAAGCTGTTTCTCAGCGCCGTGTGACACATAACATCTGCAAGTCGTCCGACACATAGCAGAATTATATCTCTCTCTCTCTCTCCAGAGATGAGTTGTGCCCTGAAGACAAACTGCAGAGATGAATCTCCATAATTGTCTCCCTCCTTCACAGTTGCTGTGAAAGTGGGGGCCTGGCTCTCAAGGAAAGGAAGTAGCAAGTAGTCAGATGTGGTTGGGTAAATGGAGCGGCATTGTTTCAAACTCATATGCCTGCTTACCTGATAGTGACTTTATGTTTTTGAAAATTAAAAAACAATGCAGTCCTCCTTTGAAATTAGATCGCAAACTACGCCCACAGAAGATTATTGCAGTGGGAGTTATTTGATAAGTTATGAGTGTTTTGACACTCTCTTTTTTTTTAACCTTCCCGTGAAAACTGATATTAATTCAAGTTGATACTGCTGCCTTCATGCCTCTAGAGGTGTATCACAAAAGTATCACTTTCTGTTATAGAATCCACTACCAGTAGCTTGTAGCCAATAAGGAAACTGACCTGAAATAAGGTTCCCTGTAAAGAATCTGACCTCTAGTAGTGCTATGAAAGGTTTTTTTTTTTTATGAGTGGGTCCCTGTTTTGTTCATCTCATGAGTGATGCAATAAACAGTCCTGCCAATGAAATAATAATAATAATAATAATAAACTTTATTTATATAGCACCTTTCATACAAGAAATGCAGTTCAAAGTGCTTTACAACAAATCACACTATTCCAGTGGTCTACAGGTAGGTAATGCACCAGATATACACCAATGTACTAACAATGGCAGTGACGAAGACTAGTTGCAAGTAAGCATGAATGTAAACAATGCAGGATCCAAAGTAATGGGCGGCATGTGGTTTAGGGGGTAAAGCTGCGGACTTTCAACCGGGCAGTTGGGGGCTCGACTGCAGCTTGTCCCGGTCACATGTCGAAGCGTCCCTGGGCAAGACGCTGAACCTGAAGTTGCTCCTTGGTGCCACACGAGGGGTTTCCTCATATTTGCAATTTCCCCATTGAGGGACTAATAAAGGATTATTATAATAAACTATGAGGCCTTTACAAAATGTTTAATGAGGAAGTAAATGCATTTAACATGTTCGTTAGTCCTCAAGGACTCAGTGAGTACAACTAAATGGCAATATAATTTTGACTCTATCAACGATGAAAACTCCACAGGGTACCTTTAACCAAACTGTCTGTGTTGTGCGTAAGCATGGTAAAAGACCAACATTGTCTCCTAAAAATTATGTTTATTTGAAACAGCAAATACATTTTTAAAGAAACGATCATTTCAAATTGATTAGATTTAGATCTGCAAAAAAGTCAGTGACTGCAATATCCGGTGATGGCGACAAAAGAATGATAACTGTTTTTGCAATGGTCATGTTTAGGTGAGACAAAAGTCTTGGTTGTGGTTAGGGAAAGATTGTGGCTGTGATGGAAATCAGGAAGCTGGTTAACTCGTTTCGGGAGACCGGGAACCATGTAGTGATGCTTGATTGAGGAGAATACAGACTAGTAGTACAAGTGAACACTGTGTGTTGCCACCCAATTCTTACAGAAACTTCCTGGTGAGGAGTATTTAACTCTGGACTAGACATGAGATTCGCTATGAATCCAAATAGAATGACCTTATTTGGTCATCACCCAGCTGAAGAAGTGTTAAGATTCTATTAGGTATTGGATTCTAAGCAAGTAAATATGTTACAATAATAATAGGACCCTAATGTTGTTTATTGGTCAATCATAATACACATATACACACGTGCAGAGAACAATGCTTAAACACACGAATACAATCACCTTCCACTTTGAAATTTATCGTTAGCTTTTAACCCATCTGGCCATGCTTCTTCAGAGGGGAGCTGGAGCCTTCTATGGCGACCGGGGACCAAATCCAGTGCACATGTGCTGTCTTGGTCAGGGACAGGGGGCAAGTTAGGGTTCAGCGTCATGCCCAGGGACACTTTGACATGTGGACAGGAGGAGCTATATGTCACTTCACGTCATATTTAGTGCTTATCTCAGAGACAAAGGGGAGGCAGTATATCAATGTGGAGCCTGGGGCACAACGCTGTCTATCTCCAGTGATGATATCTTCTGGGAGATGGATCCAGCCTTGCCTTATAAGGACAGCTGCACCCTGACCAGTTACCCTTGGAGACAGAGAGCTGAACTATTGCTCTGAAAGAGGCAGTGCATGACCTGATGCTTTTAGGTTTACAAATGAACCGAGTGTGACCTGGGGAACCACTGAGTCCAATTACATTTACTTTTTCAAAAAACACATTTTAGTAGGTAGAACCTAACCACACAGGTCCCAGGCTCTGTGCTTTGTACACCCACCGTCCACCATGACCTCCTCCCTATGACTTCTAATGGTATTGGAACATGTCACCTCCTGGCCTGAATAAAACTACACGCTGAAAGTGAACACAGCTCAGGCAGCAATTATGTTTGCTCCAAAATAATGTAGTGGTATATAGCTAAATATAATTTAGGAGACAGGATGGAAAGAACCACCCATACTTCATGCCTGCAGACCAAACCAAGACGGGTTAAAAATCTTTAAATCCTGTTTGAGGCCTGAGATTTTCATTTCTTACCATCAACAAATAAGGTTGCTAAAATAATGTTTTCAACATTAGAAAAGTCAGTTTGCAAATTCCATTTAAATAGCAATCTCTCCCTCTAAAATTAATACATTTATGCAGAAGTATTCCTTCTTAAAAACCAGTTACCGAAATGATAACGATAAAATTAGGCTGACTTGGCTCAAAATGGCCATCAAAGAGTCCTTATCAAGATGTGAATCAAATCAATATCAGAAGCATAATGTGCACAGGTATGCAAACCGACCCACCTATCCGTCAAAATAGCACATGCCAAAGAGTTAACATCGTGGTAATAACCTACCTGGCATTGAAACGGCATTGAAATCATAAAGAATCTCTACAAAGCTGCTCTATCAGCAGCCATCAAGCCAGTGTGATGAGATCCCGGTGTGTGAGGATAATGTGTGACGTGGCGCCAATGTCCTTTCATTCCTCATTGCACTTTAAAGCTCTCTACATCTTGGCTCGGCGTGATGGAAGTTTGGATTTCATTTCTCCCTCTGCCCGAGTCCAATCTGTCTCAGTCATCGAGAACCGCATGTCCTGGCTGTTAAATGTTTGGATAGAACAACTCCATTGCATTTTAATTTATTCCCCCGAAGCTGATGAAAACAAGCCTCATTTCAAGCGCATCGATGTGTTAAAAAACAATGGACGGGTAGATCAGTGTAACATTTGGACAGGACATCAGTGTCTTTGATGACGTTTACGATGACGAAAATAAAGAAAAGGAAATATGAACACAAAAGTATTTTATCGTCTAAATGCACACTGCTTACAAGTCATGACAATACCAAATGATCTTGATATTCTTGAAGCATCTCTCTGGGACTCTTACTCCTGTTCATATTTGCTGTGGTTAAAGACGCAACTCTGCTGAAACAGCCCTCTCTGCAAACTCCCAAAGCTCCAAATACACACTCTCCCCCTCTTTCTCTCTCCAACTATGCATATATATTCTTAGTCAGAAAACCACACACAATATTTATATACAGATGCATGTTTGTCTTCAGTTAGTTCTAGCAGGTGTTAGTCCCATGTTAATATTAATATAAGGTTTGCTTTGGTGGATCAGTCATATGGTAATATCCACCTCTGACACGTTTAGCTAATTAGCCAAGAAACACCAAATATAATGCTGCTCAAGGTCTAACTCAGTGGTTTAAATAAGGGACAAACACAGAATAGAGAAAAAATTCTATAAAGTAGAGACTTTTGTCCAAATTGATCTATCCCTAAACAAACAAATCTTTTTTTTAATATAGCCCAGTATCACATATCCTAAAATTGCCTCAAGGGGCTTTACAGTCTGTAGAGCATACGACACCTTTGGGGAGTCCTCAGGGTCTGAGGACTCCCCAAAGAGCCCCTTGAATGAGATTAACCTGGAGAAAACCTCAGGAAGAGCAACAGAGAACTGATCCGTCTTCCAGGACAGACAGACATCCAATAATCTGGTCTATTTTAATGTGCAGAATAGCCCAACAAATTGCAATGATTGCACGGACAACAACGATGACAAATAGGACCTGAGCCACATGTCCTTTTCTCCACCATGGAGACCTGGAAAGAAGACACAGATACACAAGCGGCAACCCTCAAGCCCACCATTCAAGCAGCTACAGGAAAGAAACAAACACACGGGCGTGGAGGGGGGGGGGGCAAGGATAACATGGCACACAAGGGAGAGACAAGGGAAGGGAGTCTCCTCCCTCCTCCTGGATGAAGATCCACATCCAAAACAACCTGAATGAGGCGCCGGCAGCCAGGGGAGAGGGAGGGGTCCCTCACAGGGAGGTTACCGTAAATCCTTGAATAACAGCCGATAGTCAATTAAGAGCTCGGTCTCCAGTAATGGCCAGGGGTGTGGTCGACACGAACAAATAAAAGGCCTGCCCTCAATATAGTTCTGGGAAAAAGGCAGGCTTGATAAACTCCTTGTGCCTGTCATATAATGTGCATGCTTATTAAGCATAATGTACATTTCCAATGTTTTAATTTCATAAACTCAACAACACATTATTTTCAACCCTGTAAAGTGTAATTGTTCGATTTGAAACTGATACAGTAAGTGTTGAGTAACAACGTGATGCAGTAACTTTAACATGGCAAATGGGAGCGGATCAAAACAAGGCTTCATTATAGAATATGACCAATTATACTCATCAAACAGAAGGAATTAGAAACAAGGGCATGCCTCTAATACAAGCCTGGTTCAGATAAAGGCCTGGTACCTTCTTAAGGTAAATAAAGGCCCCGACCGCTATCTGAGAAAATACGGTATAAGGGGACATGATAGGAAACATCCTGCAGCCTCCAGGGATGGACAGGAGACCTGTATCCTGAGAGCGGTGAGCACAGGATGGAATATAGGTTTTAAGACATAGAAACTGAGGCTCACAGTTTATTCTTGACCTTGGAAAGAGTTGAGAAAACAATGTCACCACAAGCTCTATGCTAACATGGACAAAATGTCCTTGAAGTGCTCAAATTAAAATGGAAATCTGACTACAATTCTATGGACAACTGGACAAACTAAATCTTCGGATAAAGATCATGAAATTGATATGGTAGGTTATATTTGGCCTAAACCAGAATGATCAAACATCGGCAAATTTCAGACATCTCCTGTACTGTAGCCCGGGTAATGTACTGTATGATCAACCCATGATTTGTGCAGCTAGTTCTCTAAACGACCTGCTTGTTGCAGCAGCTGGGATTCGTGGTTGCCGAGCCTCCATGGAAATGACTATTTAGCCAACTTTGTTAGAGAAGGTTTGCTAAGAAGGCAAACACAAGCACACACCTTCCTTCCCACAAACATCTGATTCCAGCCGGGAAATGTGATTGCCGGTGACAACTGCTGTGACGTAGCAGCTTGCTAGCAGGTGCTTCGGGCTCCATGCCCACTCTGTGAACTGGCCACAGAGGAATATCTGTCAGGCCTGGTTACTGGCGTCGCTATCTAGACCCGGCAGTCTCAGTGTATTTGGGAGCTCAGCAGAAGAAGAGTGTGCGTTTGTGTGCATGTGTGAATGGGGAATTTCAGGGAGTTGAGGCTACAGACAATGAAACAGGAAAAACATGTAGTCACTAGGGGAGGACCACCTTCTCAGAGTCTCTGCTGTGTGTCGCAAATTATAGACTTAAATTATAGAAATAAAATACCTCACATGCTCTTCTATACCCCCATGACTTTGGTTTATGCACAGAAGCCACAGTGTTGTTGATTTCTCACTGAAGAGTTGATTTCTCACTGAAGAGGAGCCCGTCTTCGGCATAACGCTTTTAAAAATGCTTTAAGTGCTGTGCTGAGTATTCACACTGGAAAACTCTGGCACAATACTCTGGCGCTGCAGATATATGTGCGGAGTACTTCAGTGCAGTTCTGCCTGGATCAACAAACTAACAAAAGCTTTGCGGCAAAAAACATGACAATGAAAGGAAGTTTTCCAGAGAATTAGTGTGTTGGCTTTGGGAGTTTTCATGGTTGCTGGGTTTGCACGCTCGTTTGGTTGGTTATGTATGGAGCTCATGCGCGTCATCCAGGATGTTACTTTTAATCTAAAGACTGGCAGTGAGCTCCGATGTTATATTGTAAGAGACTTATTAATTTAATGTACAACCCTGCAATTACCTAGAGAGAAGGAATGAACAGTGATTAATTTGCCAGTGATTAACGCCACCCTCACTATAATCTCACTCAGGAAAAATGTAAAAAACCTTAAACTGTACTTTCTTAAATAGCAATTGAGCAAACTCCTTCTGCTGATGACTACCGTGAGATGGGATTGAAAGCTTAGGGGAAAAAAGTTGACATTGACTTCAGATTTCTTTCCCCTAAATGTACTTTTATGTGTGTAGTATAAGAAATTAAATTAATGCACGTTTGCACAGCGAAAATGTCTACAGACCTTTCTCTAATGTATCTCATCTTTACTCGTTTTTTAATACATTTGTTCAGTTTGAAATCAGATGTCTTGATTGTGAAAAGTCTGGCAATAACACAAACGTCGTGTTGAGTTATTAAGTGCTTTAGTATTAACCTCCTGGGAGCAGTAAGCATGGGCTTCGCTCAGTTCCATTTGCAGATTTTTCCATCACAGAACAACCAAATTACCTATTTAGCAGATGTCTTCCAAAGTGTTGTGATCGTAAGATATGATTTGAATGATTTGCTACCATGAATATTAATGTTTCTCTTCATATTCCTCTTCTTTTCTCACTTTCAGATGGTATAATAGGGGCTGGGCTGTGCGCATGTGAAATAAACTTGGGTTAAATAGAGGATCGTCTCATTGTAGAATCTGAATGAATGAATGCATGTAACGCCTACATGCCTCCTCGCTCGTGGCACTGTGAATGAACAAAGTTCTTATGTGTTTGAAAAATAAAAAAAAACTTTTAATATGTTACATTAAGTTTGGCTGCTCTACATTGTGCTGCATTATTCTTGTCAGCGATGATCTCTCCCAAATGGAAATCTGGCGGTGGGCTTTACAATATGGAGTGATGAGTGATGTGTTGTGTGTAAATTGTCCCACATTGGATGAGACTTATTGATTCCTGAGTGTTGGCACTTGGATCTTTTGAGCTCTGCGCTTCTGCGACAGAATGATTACTTTTTCATCATCTCATCAATATTTCATCATTATTGTACTTCGCCTTCCTTCCTTCCAAACTACTACTGCCAACTGCCCTTCTGAAAAGCAATTATGCTATGGATGTCTATCATTTGCCCCTTATGAAACTGTCCATGTGCCAGGGCTCCTTTAGAAAACGGAGAAGTTACATTTATGCTGTGGAAGAGAGTTCCACCTTTTCACTTGGAACTGTTCCTGTGTGCTCTGTGAGTTTGCAAGCTTCTTGTTTGTGCTGCACCTTCCATGCCCACTGATGTGTCCGCTGCCGTAGGATGCCACTTACAGAGTAATGATAATGCCTGTCACAACTTCCTTGATGAGGTAAATGCGAAGATCCATCGCTGTCGTTATATAAATGACAATGATGGGTTGGAAAGGCTTAATCTGCATTCTAAAAGAATGCCTATATTGATTATAGCCCTTCCTGTGGATTTGTCATGGCAGCATGGCTGCTGCAATATGCATAATGATAACAATTACAGAACACACAACATTGAAAATTATTTGGAAAAAGGAATGAGAGAAAAACAGGCAAAGAAAAACAGAGTGCAGTGTATAAAAAAACTGCGTGTACTACAGAGTGAAGCTGCTAGTAGCTCGTCCCATCTGGCGGTGTAGTTGGAGGAGTGTCGACTTGACAAGAGTGTTTGATATGTTTGGGTGGGGGGGGGAATGGGAGCCTGCTGAACTGCATTGCAGCATCATGTCACATCATGACATCAGAAAAAATGAGAGGAAAGTGTTGAATCAAAAACCGTAAAGCTGAACAAGTCAGTGCTTATATGTAAGAACACACCTATTCTATACCAGTCTTAATTCTGACCTGGGTTTCCTTGGGAATGAACATCCAACTCCATTACTGGACCTATTTACACAAATAAAAAGGGACGACAACTGAGAACAAGTGACCAAATTTATCTCAACAGGAGCAAACAAGTGCGGCATTTAGATAAAGCCGAGTTCATAAATGCTACATCTTTTGGCTGTTGTTGTATTTGGTATCCTCTAGCACAGCGGTGCCATAGAACTGTGGGGCAGGCCCCCTTTATGGGGCATAGAGGCATGCTGTGGTTTAGGTTGTCCATTAGTGGTTCAATCCCGGCTCCTACTGGTTACAAATCGAAGTGTCCTTGAGCAAAACAGTGAATGTGAAATTGCTCCCTCCTGCTGCTATCGGTGTGTGTGCGCGAGTGTGTGTGTGTGTGTGTGTGTGTGTGTGAACGGGAGGCATTGTGAAATGCTTTGTCCTGCTTAGGTGGAAAAGTGCTATGTAAGAGCAGTCCATTTACCATTGCAGGCGGGGAGTGACTGGCGGAAAATGTGTAAAAAGGAAGCCAAGTTGAATGAATCGGATTTATTTTAGGGGAACAACAATCCTTTCAGGCTGGCAATGTGATCATGATTCAGGCAGGCAGGACACACTCAGACAGAAAAACAACATGGTAAGTACAAGATGGACGGAAGAAAAGAAGTCAGGACAATGCTCATAAAGCAAGTTAGTTTCAGTCTGAACAGGACATTTCTGACAAAGCCAGTCTTACCTTGGCCTTCACTGTCTACTGTGACAGCCCAGGGGAGAGGAGGCGAGGAGAGAAAAGCAACGACACATATGGAAGAAGAGAACCAACAAGGAGAGTAAAGAGAGAGTGGCCGACCTGCGGTAATGACGGAAAATGATTGCTGCCAGAGAAAGTAGGACAACAGGATCCTACCAACCACGGATAAAGAAAGAAGTAAGACCCTGACCAGGAAGACTGTTCTGTTGAAGTTTGTTCCCGATCCCTTCCCCCTGGCTTTTCCTTAATAAATGGACACTTTGTTACATCGACTGTCTCTGAGTGTGCTGTTTTACGGGGAATCTGGCCTCTGCGATCCTGGGCTGCCACACCACGTTAACATGTACGCAGATTTTCCGTTATTATTCCGAGTATGACAGTTTTCCAAATTCGATATTCGATAACAGCATATTCAGTTTGGATATTCCATATTAGGCCTTATTTCGCCTGCAGCATTTTCCGGTTAAGACGTGTGGAGTATGCTGATGATATTCAGTTTTTAGGAGCATTGGACATGTATACAGCTCAGTCGGAATACGCGTCTCGGGGTTCTTACTGCAGCTTGCCTGTCTATGGTCAGCTAATATGGAAAAACGTCATATTTTGTGCATGACAACGTAGTCACTGTCAATCTAGCAGAAGATCCTCGTGTGTTTTGTGTCTAAAACTAATTTAAAAAGTAGATGAAATCATGGCGTTCATGTTCCTGATAACATCATTCAATAAAACAACATTTGACTCGTCTCATTTTGTTACCAATTTCCGCAAAACCTAATGGTTACTTTAGAAAGGGGGACGTGCCAGGAAAAGGTTTGAAAACCAGCATCAATGAGCACGCTGTGTCACGTTTACTGACTCACATACACTCGTGGAGATGTATGCAGACTTGCTTTAAGCGTGCACAGAAACGTATACAAAGTGCATACAACGTGCCCATAAAAACGCACACACCTCCAGCATGGGTTGTTCAATAGCAGAAAGACGACTAACAAGGTAGTCCAACTATGCTGCCGATATATGCTATAAAGGGACGGCTGTGTGTGCGAGTGTGTTTTCCCTAGCATAACAAAACCACCCTCTTCCCCCTTTGTCTGTCTACCTGAATCAGCGCAGGACTCTCGCGCTTTCCTAACAGCATCCGGTCTAAACGAGGTGAGCGGAGTGGCCACTATGCCAAATGGACACATAAAAAGGAGACATTAATGGACTGAGCAGTGGCATAAATCTACCAGCGAAGCCTTCTATCCGATGTAGAAGGAGAGGACGAAGACGCCGCAGGTGAGGCATACATCTCTGGCATCTAATTATACTGACTCTAAGTGCCAATGACATCACACATCCCGCTCAGGAAAAAAGCAAAATACAATTATTTCTCCATTTATATGAGTGTTGCAAGAAAATATGCTCCGTGTGCTTTTTAAATATTTGCCATGACACATCTGCATTATTAAACTGTGGTGGCAGGCACCTTACCGAAGCCTTGCGCGGACATCTGCTGTATTTCAGTAGCATGGATAATAAACCACTTTGAGTTTTTTGTTTCAAAATGTGTTATAAGTTTTATCTAACAAGCTAATCTTTGTATGTGTCAGGTGAGAACACAAAAAATTCCACTAACTCCCAAAACATGATAAAAAGGGTGAAATTTACCCAACGTTTCATTCCGAGAAGCCATGCAGTATGTAGCCACACTGTGAATGTTAGCAGATATCATGGTAAAAAAAATAAAAAATGAAAACAATAATGGGGTATGATCATTCCAGGCACTAAGGTTGTTATGCCTACTCATCCACTGAGAAAAAAGGCCCAACAGGTGGTCAACAGGCCCATTTGTACTGCAGGAAAATGCCTGTTGAGGAGGTGCTTGTCGTCAAACGTCCTTAGTTGTTGTGCAGAGCCGTAGACAGCAAAGTGATTCCCACATCATGTACAGTCAAAGTGAAATCAATCATATTAGAAGTGAGTCATCCAAGCACCATTATGACTGATGATGTACATTAAGAACAAATGATGGTACTTTGTAACCTAATGCAGGTTTATTTAAAAGGATCTCCATTAGCTGATGCCATAGCATCTGACATACAATACATAACACATAACAGGATTAACATGAATTGCATTAATATGCATACAATTACATCAATATATGTTATTGCATTAAAACCAGACAACGCTGTACATACATTTATGTAGAATACTAATTAAAAAAGAAATCAATATATAGATATTTAATGAGAATCACACAACTCATACAAAGCGAACCACAAATATTGAAATTAGTTATATCTCCTACTAGTCAGTCTGTCAGCAACATGCCAATAAATGCCTCCGCACATTCGATATAAATTATTTATTTTTTATTAGACTGATATTAAAAAATTCCAATTTATTATGGCTCTGTTGAATAGATAACGCAAGGCCGTTGTTGACAAAAAGAGCTGAAAGGTAAAAATCTGTAACACTCGCACATTAATTAATGACGGCTTTGATTATCTCCATTGGCGATTGTTACAGCACAGCGGAGTCCAATGGTGCGCTGTGGACTGAGAGGGTTTCCCTTCCAAACAATGATGACACCAGGTGATTTCACTGGTAGGTTGCTCCCTTGTTCTTTTCAAGATGCGGTAAGTTAATCAGTGAAAACAACAACAACAACAACAACAACAACAACAACAACAGCTGATGTCCTTGGTTGGATGGATAACCTTCAGAGTCTTGTCTAGCCAAGGCATTTAAAAAAGCAAGAAACTAAAAAGTACCGCGTCGACAACAAAATGATTCTGTACAAAGCATCAAAATATATCAAATACTTAAAAAAAATGTCATTTGGCCAAATTTAGTTGGCTTTTTAAAAAAAAAAAAACAGTCCATACCATGTGCAAATAAATCCACAAAAGGCTGTGTGTGAGTAGCAATGCCATGTAAACGTGCTGAAATTTAAACAGGGGGAAGTGGATGAAGAGTTGGGCATGACGCTTAATGTACATCATGATCAAACAGCAGCACGTAGTGTGGCATGGAAAATTTTCTTCTATCGATGCAATTTTAATTGTTTTAATTGAGTTGTTAAATCTAACTACTAAGTTAGGGGACAACGGCCTGACCAGAGGACCGGACTTATATGAGCATGTTCATATAAATTGGCGTGCTTCCTCTTTGCACGCCAATTAAAAAAAAAGAGGGGGTTCAGCACATTTTATTTTAATAGGGAGACATCAACAGCATCAACAATAGTGTCAAGGCCTGCAACACAAAGACTCCAGTGATGTGAAGCATCTTCGCTAAGTGTAGGACCATGAAGATAGGACAGGACTCCCCGGAGCCTACATGGTGATGGAAATATTGAAATGCTGATTCTCCCTGATCTTTCTGGAAGTCATGGAGGGGATGGCGAGGCTGCACAGTAGTAGGTCTGAAAGGCATAAGCATGCATGGATCAACTGGCTTGAGGGACACGTGCAAAAAAGAACACTGACCAGAATTGTGAAACAGACAGACACAAATACAATATTTACCCATGTGTGTAATTTGCATAAAAAATGCCAACGTTAGTAATAATAAGTAGCAACAAGTGTAACCTATTTTTCTCCTCTTCTGCTACTTCTTCTCCTTCATCGGGCTCACATCCACCAACAGTAACAGCTTTCACATCTAAAAAGGTCACCGCCATTGCACATAATTATAATATAACGAGACCTTGACTAAAAGCTACCTCAAGCGAAAATTCACCTCTGATCACATGCAGACCCTTCCATCTCTTGAAGTGGGTGTACAGCAGGAGCGAGTGCATAGTGCAAAAACATTTCAAGAAGTCCTACTGAAATACCAGCGATGGACTGTATTAATGGACTTTGTAAGCCTGAGAGATGTCCTCCAACAAAAGAGAGGATAGAGAATACATTTAGATATATAAAACTAGAGTAAAACTAAGTAAATGTGTAAGTGAATGAACAGAGGGTTGAGGACGCGGTGAGTGACTTTTTTGACATTGAATGACATTTGCAGCAATCTTAGTGCGCTGTCGCTTACACAGATCATACCAAAATCTATAAGATCAGGGTTAGCCACAGCTTCCATCATCTAATCACAATTCAGCAGCACATAGATGCTGTTATTGATGTCTTCTACAATGCCACATCATCTTGAAATATGACCACCTACGAATAATATGCGTTAGTGCTGACATAGTACACACCACATTTTCTCAATCATTGGCATAACCTGGTAACAGACTGTATTTATGGAAACAAAAAGCCTACAATTTTTTGAAAAGCTATACTGTAATAAAAATCCTGTTTCCCTACTTTACATGTAACCCTGATAACATGCTGCACTTCAAACAATGTAGTTTGGTTTAAATCTAATACTGACTTTATGAAAGAACCTTCTTTTTTTTTTCATCCACGGTTTTTGATTAAACCACGGCATTCAGAATCTCTAAGGAACCACACTGTATATGCAGGTTGTCAAAAAGGTGTGAATGCAACTTGTACTTTTAACAGGGCCTGCACACCAACACAGGTGCTTTCAGTAATTCTGTGGGTTCCCTTCGGGTACTTCCTCCCAGCATCCAGAGATATGCACGTTAAGTTAATTGACGCCTCTAAAATGCATTTCAATCTGACTGTGAGTGTGAATGTTTGTCTCTATTTGTCAACCCTGTGACTGACTGGCGACAAGTCCAGGCTGTAGCCCGCCTCTCGCCCAATGTCAGCTGGGATTGGTTCCAGCCAACCCCCCCTCCCGCAACCCTCTGAGGATAAACAGTATACATAACGAATGGATGGATAGAGGTCAAGTTGTTGAAGGCAGCCTTACCCTAATAACAGCAATTATGATTCCATTAAAATGCTGTGCAGGTTTTAAGTGGCATTCTGACATTCTGAGTCAGCGAAATTAAATGTGAAGCCGGTATGTTGACATATTTAAGAGGATGATGTTATTGATCGAACACCAGAATCTCTGGCATGACATTGTCATTCATGTCGCTGATGCTCCCCCACCCAAGATAGCATTCGTGCAATTGGCCATCTGATCCATGTGTACCCCGTGGCATTAGAGAGGGGAGGGTGACAGGTAACATGGATCACTCGTCTCTTCTGTTGCGCCCAAAGGGGAGATCTAATCGGGCAAGTTAAATGAAAACACCTGTGTGGATGGACCATAGGCAACGTTTTCAATTTAGCCGGCCCAAAAGTAGCCATATACTCAGCTGTGTTCTTTCTTTATTCCAGCGTTCAAAAAAAAAAAAAAAAAAAATCCCAACAATAACAAAAAGTCAAAATGCCACGAGAAACAAATGGCTCTCAATAACTTGTTGATCTAGAGGTTGGACCTTATCAAATGCTGCCCGTGGCTATTTTTTATTGTTCCAGTTTCCAGACGCTGGTTTCTTCTACTTAGCCTTCATTAAATGCTTATTGTTCTTGTATAGTGTGTTGTGACCTTTTTGATACGTTGCACTATATAATTCAAAAGATGTGAGTAACAAGAAAATGAGGCATGTGTGTGTGTGTGTGTGTGTGAGAGAGAGAGTGTGTGTGTGTGTAGGTGTGTGACCAAAAAAGTCTTTAGCTGTATTTTTTTTAAAAGCTTTATTTAAATGCATGGTGTTAGGAGCTGATGTATTTTGTTTCAGGCTGCTGTGACATCTAAACAAGATACTCTACCAAGTCTTCCCTCATATATTTTCATGTCACAGCCCACAACAATTTGCCCACAATCTGTCAATTTGGGAGCCACGAAGATTTAATTTTCTGATTAAGATTGATTATTTCTACACTACAAAAGGAGATACTAGAAGTGTAAGACAAGCCAAAAAGGTAATTAAAATCCAGTGTAAAGCTAGAAATTATATGGAATTATATGGAATGGAGCCCAACATTATGTATGGGCTTGCTTTGTCAAAATTGCATCTGCGCATGAATAATTTATGCTTTGCCCCTTTACCTTTGGTGGCCAAGAAAAAGCATACAAACATACAAACAAAGTGGGTCACATAAAAGACAGTTTTAAAGCCATTTTGTATCGTTTCATAGTGATTATTTGCTGTGAAAATACAGAATTCCCATGTGAACTTCTCCCGGGATACCACGGGTCCCTAGACAACAATCCACTCATCCATATCAAATAAATAGATTTATTTGCCCTTTTTCTTTTTAAGACTGAGTTTCACATCCGTCCTCTGTGATTTGAAGACATCTGGGTGTTCAGATGCTTGTCAGGTTTCTTTCTGCCTGGTATTCTGTCTGTTTTTGTGAGATCTCTTTAGTTATAATTTATCATTGTTGGTGTAACTGTAAATGGGGAATTGCTGCTGCATGCTCAGGAACCTAACAGTCAAGCTAGTCTTATTATCAAATGCTTGCTATGTCCCAATTCAGAGGCTGGATCCCCAAAGAATGACTCCAATACCCCATTTACAGCTGGCATTAACTTGTGATTAGTATCTGGATATCCTCGCTGGATAAGGTGTAAATACACACAGAATGCATTTTGATTGGACTGCGATTGGATCGTCCAGACCACGTCTGGAGGTGGCTCGCATTGTGATTGGATCTTGGACCCCATTTCTGTTAGTCATTGGGCGGAGCGGTTTAGCTATCTGATGTCAAAAAAAGCTAAAAAACAAAAAATGGACCCATTGTTCTTAGTCTCATTAAAGCAACAGGAAAAAATGACTCCAGTGATTTCTGATCAGTTTAACCACAAATAGATCAGTGTGGGTGAGAGATCATTCATCTGTATGGGTGAGGGAGCCACACTTGCTAGAGCGCCTGAAGACAACATAACTTTTGACTTGCTCATAGTTCATGAATACAATTCATTCTGGAATTAATTTATGGCAATTATCAAACAGCTTCAGGAACATTACCACCTCCTTCTGGACTGCAGGAGGACTTACCCTGATTTGCATGTAACCCGCGAAAAGCAAGACGGATTGTAATCGGCTGTATCCGTATAAGAGACACATGAAGAGACAAGTGCAAATGAGGTAAATATGTGTAAATGTAATCTGTACAGCGTGGTCTACCCTGCAAATTAAAAGGTCACCTGACTCTGCCTCTTCCAGCTAGCTCAAACAAACCTGACAAAAGCTACAAGTAGAAGCAGCAGATTTCAAATCTTCCCATTTAAAAATGTAATGACGGTGGCATTGCTCCCCGTGACCTGGGGTGTTTGTTGACTACCAGCTCCACCTAAGTAATTTGGACATTGAGATTACAATTTGGACAGAATCGAGATGACGAAAATGGGTTGTTAATACTAGATCAAAAATGCAAAGACCTGATGTCATTACCCAGCTAATGTGTTCACATACAGATCATTTATTAGTGGCGTCAATGAATGTTGAACCTTCCCGCCTCTGGAAAGGAGATGGTGCCTCACAGACGCCATATCTAAGGATGCGCTCTGGTCCTTGTTAACTTGTAAAGTAAATAAAATAAATCTAGAATAAAATTAAATACAGGGTTGTCAACAGCACGTTGCACAGCCAAGAAAATGTGTAGCAGTGGTGATCAGGAAAATCTAACACATGATGGACAAATACCGTAAAACCATACAACTGTTTTATTCATGTAACGTTTTGGGATTAACTTGCCTATAGTATTTAAACCTTTTCAAAACATCTATAGCGATTATGGCAATAACCCAAAATATGTTTGTACTATTTTGGTGAGTGAACTGAAGTTATAGCAATAACCGGGAAATCCCTATGTGGAGTTTTTAGTTGTTTTATAAACTGAACTGAATCATAGGGAACAGGCCTGAACTATAAAGAACTGTTTTCTTTCCTCTCATACAACCTTTGAAACTTGGACTGATGATGTGGCTGAGTTTTTTTACTAATACATTTCTGTCTATTTGTGTAATAACAGAAATCACCAGGGGTCATGTTCTCAATGCATGTTTCCTTTGTGGGGTTTGATAGTGACTTAAGCTTGACTGGTTTAAACTTGGGCAAACGATATTGTTAGTGTTTCCTGCTGATTTTCAAAAATGAAATTCTTCATTGATATGCATAATCCACCTGGGTGATACGGTGGGTTGCAAGAAAAAATAAATAAAGTCTGAACTAGGCTAGTGTTTGTAAGGAGCTTTGGGAATCTCAGCCAGTGTTGTGATATAACATATTCTCCCACGCATGCCCAATTGATAATCTTCACTCTTTGCTTAAAATTTAAACGATTAAGATTTAACTATCTGCTCCCATTTTGTGTCTTTAAAACAGAAAAAGGAGTGCAGCTTCTATTTTTCATGTCGGCACAAGAACTTTGTTAGAAAGAAATGAAGCATCCCAAACATTTGGGAGTTGGCGTACGTATGTGGGGGAGTACAGGTAATATTCTTTACTTATGAGGAACTATCAGAAGCCGTTAAATGACAGCTGACAGAGTTAGACAGAGTTGGAGAGAGATGAGACTGAGAATAGTGAGAACAGCAGTTTTGACAGTCCTCATGAGCGACTCGGCACCTCCACTCAATGATTTATTCTGCCTCAAATGATGCAGAAAATTACTTCAGAGCCTCCATGTTTAATGCTCGTTGGGTGAAAGGTGCATGCTGTTTGGAATTGCAATCATGATGGGAAGTTTGTGTTACCAGGTAAGTGTCCATTAAATTAAAGTTTGAATCATATTTCCACCTACAGTACAAACCAAATGTTCTTCGACCACCTTTAAATTGCAATTAAGATTTAAATTTGAATCATGTTTAGGTTATTTGTTTTGTGTTTATGGTCTTGGGCAGCCTTTCCAGTTGTCTCTGCAAATAAGCTTACTCAATTGTATTTCATTTTCTGCGTCCAAAAATAAACTGATACTGCTGCTGTAAATATAAAACACATATCTTAAACCACATGACCAGATCCACAGAACAACAGTAAACGGTAAGTCGTGGTATCTTATCAGTAAACAAGCTACCAAGAATTGGATGTACTGTAGATGATGATGATCAATGCGCAATGAAGAGTAGTGTAGGAAAATATTCTGTATTATTACTTTCAATTAGGTGTCGACATTTCTAACCCTGTCCCCTAAAAGACTACATTTATATGCTAAAACGTAGATTTCAAAGGTTCAAAAGGGAAACTAATGCATAAATACATGTATATACATTTATAAATAGCAAAGTAAATAAGTACAAAAGCAAATTAAAACAGAAATATCTAGTTTAATGCTACATCAATATTTTTTGGCGAACTTAAATGGCATATTTACTTGTTGAATCATTTAAACTTGACAGTTTCGGTCCTCCATAACGATGTACTGACACACCGTGTAAAACACTTCAATTACTGCAGAAAAGTTGTATTTTAAACCACTGGAGGGTCAACAAAAAAGAACTTTCAGCTGTTAATTTGCTCTCTAAAGAAGAAAAGGAAAGTGAGAAATAAAAAACATCCCTCATAAAACCATGCCTCGCTTTATGACAAGCAGTTATATATTCTGCTGCCAGTTCTGCTGCCTGTAAGACTTTCACCTAGAAGAATTTGAAATTTTTAGGGCTACATCTGTGGAAAATGTCTCGTGTTTTTTTTATATTATGTGCATTCTATAAGAAAAGAAATGTCTTTCTAGGGCAAGCAGTGTGTAAGTCAGACATTCCTGCCTCTCCGCACATCTTTCTATGTAATCCCCTTTCATTCTCTGAATTTATTGCTTGGCCGATCACTGACCCCCGGATTCAACTCCCTGGCAAGTTATATTTTGCCAGTTCTCTTTAAGCTCTTTTTTTGACTCCTATTTAATTCATAATTATACTAAATACAATTCATCTGGAGAGGACAGGTGACTCCAAACTCCAGCCTCAATTTGAGTCTAATTTTGATCCCCAAAGCTCCCTAGAGCAAACTATTATTGTTATTATTATTAAACTACTATTCATATGTATTTCCCCATGCAGTGTAAACATGGATGTGTTTCAGCTTGGATGAAGCATTTTATAAGAATGAAGAATTGAAGAAATTGAAAAAGAAATGATTTTGTCAGGCACAGTCAGCATGCTCTCTGCCTCTTTTCACCCTTTCCCCACATGCACCTTAGACCCATAACTGACCTGACTATTTTCTGTGTGTGTCGTGGTGAAAGCAGCAAGCAGAGTTAATTCTCTATAGAAGATTCTCCGGCCGTTTGCCAGCATGAGCTTATCCCAGAATGCATTGGGTGAGTGAAAGGCCTAGATACAGTGGTCAGGTCGCTGGAGCCACTAGATCAGGGTTAGTCAACTGGCGGCCCCCGGGCCACATCCAGCCCACCAAAGCTTCCCATCTGGTCCGCAGAATATAAATGAATTTAGAAAGTATGAGGAGGAAATAAATATGCACATCTAGCATTTTCCTTTCTGCGACGGGCCTCTGACTGCGCAGGGTCAGACTTAACTGGAAGCGGCATGCCTTGTGTAATGGATCGTGTCACTGCAGGTGAGGCATACAGGTGTAGCTTTACTGACAGCTGGCATGATGAACGCACACTTATCAGTCCGTCCTTCATTATTAAAGGATGTTCCGTAAATTCCACGTCAACTTTCCTCTTTAGGCTCTTTGAGAGAGACTCTTCTACGTGCCTGGCAAACAATTCAAAAGGCTTTTCTTCCCGCTTCTTGCAAGCGTTTTCCACCAATCAGGACACTGATAGCGTCAATACCTATCAGCATGTCCTGCCAATCAGGAATGCATCCTGCAACTGTGTTTCATAATGCGTCCAGTTATCATTATGGGTATCCCATGTTTTTTAGGAGTCTGGTCACGCTGACAAAAATAACATAAATTCTGTAAGAAAGTGACAATATTAAACAATAATAGGCTCTGGATAGATATATGAACGTGAGAGAGAGAGAGCGAGCGATTGAGAGACCATGTGTGAAAAGGACCCTCTCCATCTTTCTCCCTCTGCCCTTTATGCAGTGAACTGATTGCCTGACCCTGAGATGACCTTAGATCGTAACTCACCCTTGTTATCTAAGGCTCTACCAGTCATGTGAAACCCTTCATTCAGACTTCTTTCAGGTTCCAGTCAATCCACCATTCTTTTTGGAAAGATGAGGTACATTTGAACGCTTGTACACAATTGCATGTAGACCCTTACCCTCGAGTGTACTTTCACTCAACACTCACATTGTCACAGCCTCCTCTGTGAAACATAACAAAAATGCTTCTGTATGTGCGACGCAGTTCATGTATGGGCTGCGTGCTTTGTTGTCTCCTGCGCTTGTTTGTTCAGTTTGGCGAGAAGGATGCCAAGGATGAATCATTTTTTAAACAGGACTGTGAATGGTTTCTGACGTCACGGTTGTAATTAAATAAAAACGGAAAAGGATTGCTATAATTTTTGACATTTCAGGAAATGCTGGATGCATGATATGCCCGTGGATTTGTTTTCTGTCCTTCTAGATATACTTAAAATATTTCTGGCTAAAGGCAACACTCATAGGGATTGCAAATCAGTTTTAGTTAGCCTCCCTGCCGGGTGCCAGCAATGTTGACACCACAGATGGCTTTAAGTTTTTGGTATTTTAATGGGCATGATATGAAAAATTGACATGGCAGTTTTCCCATTTGAAGAAGTCTTTTGCAAACTCCCTCCTCTAAATTCAAAGAAGGCCGGCGATGTGAACCCGTTTTCAAATGCCAACACGATTAGCCTGCCAAGTGCTACCTAAACAGATCTACAATGGAACAGTGCGTAGCTGGATAGCCTGAAGCTATACTCGCTTTTGCGAGGCACAGGAACCGGTCACCCGCACCGCTGAATCAAGTGCCCCAATGTGGAATGCAGGACTCCCCCGTCTGATGATCTTTCTGGAGGCTGCAGCGTGAGCAGTTTGGAGTTTTAGTGGCCGTGCAGAGTTGGCTGCTGACACACTCCTGTCTGGCCAAAAGGAAGAAATAAAAAAAATGAGCCCTCCAGCGAGCCACTCTAAACTGTCACCAACACTGTGACCACATCATGCCTGAGTTCACCTGAATATAGCAGCCATGAGAAAATTGCACTAGATGCATAGAGAAAGACATTTTTTATTTTTATTGTCCAAATTGCAAACAACAAAAAAAAGAATGTTCTTCTTAAATCACCGTCATACACAAATATAAAGTCAAAACTACCCAGATTAACCTTTTGTTGAGTGTTTAATTTAGTGTATGTTTCTCATTCCTGTTTCATCACATTATAATGTATCCAAATAGCCATCTTTTTTTCATGTTTCATCATAAGAAGGCATTAATATCTTAGATTAAATTGTTTGCCTAACATTTTTCTATAGGTGTGATAGCAGGTTGAACACAGGTAGGGACTTTTCCAACTAATTTCAAAAATGCTATAAACATCTATAGTCATTTCTTTGTGTTGTGTAATACATCTTTAAAGTCTCTGCCTTGTACATTAAACAATTTTCTCTGTAATGACTTTTTTGACTTAACAAAAAAAATCTCTTCCAGGGTTGTACCTATGAAATAGGATCGTTTCAGTGTGAAACTTTATTGAATATTTCATTTTCAGACATCCTCATCAATGTAGACCTATAATCCATCATTGTCAAGTGAGCAATGCACACATTAATTTGGAGGAATGTGTTCCTTGCACCTAAAGGCAGTAATTCTAACAACTGTCAGCAAGTTCTAAGATGCTGTAAGTAGAGTTCAGATCAATCCCCGTTGTAGGAAAGAAGCAATGCACATTGAATACTTGTGCATGGCTGAAAAGCTTATGATGCTCATATTTAACATGAATCAAGGTGGGGTACAAAATGTACCAAATTTATGTGTATTCACCTCAACATTGGCTCAACGCTATACTGAGAATACAGCCTTTAGAATTTATAGTAGATTTTATTAGAAGCCTTAAAGCCACATTAATCTTTTTATGGGCCACTTTGAGGCAGAACTCAAGGTGACAGATATACATCCCAGACAAGTAATCACCTTTTATATGGTAGATATGGCTACTTTGTTAGCGGAGAATAGCCTACTTGCGCTTTCAACAAACAGAGAGGTAATGAGGTTAATGGGAGTGCTGTGACTGAACCATACCATGACTGTGCCATAAAACCAAAAAAATTTGCTAAAAGAGGCTAAAAACTCTCCATCCATCCATAGTCCTCCGCTTATCCGGGGCCGGGTCGCGGTGGCAACAGGCTAAGCAGGGTTGTCCACACATCCCTCTCCCCAGCAACACTTGCCAGCTCCTCCCGGGGGACCCCAAGGCGTTCCCAGGCCAGTTGGGATATATAATCCCCCCAGCGTGTACTGGGTCTACCCAGGGGCCTCTTACCAGTTGGACATGCCTAGAATACCTCTAAAGGGAGGCGTCCAGGAGGCATCTTTATCAGGTGCCCGAACCACCTCAATTGGCTCCTTTCGATGCGAAGGAGCAGCGGCTCTACTCCGAGCACCCTCAGGAGGTCCGAGCTCCTTACCTGGTCTCTAAGGGTGAGCCCGGCAACCCTTCTGAGGAAACTCATTTCAGCAGCTTGTATTCGCGATTTCATTCTTTCGGTCACTACCCAAAGCTCATGACCATAGGTGAGGGTTGGAACATAGACAGACTGATAAATTGAAAGCTTTGCCTTTCCGGCTCAGCTCTTTCTTCACCGCGACGATCCGGTACAGCACCTGCATTACTGCTGATGCTTCACCAATTCTCCTGTCTGTCTCACGCTCCATTCTACCCTCACTCGTGAACAAGACCCTGAGATACTTAAACTCCGCTTCACACTCTGCTGCAAACCGCCCCAGTGCAGGCTGAAGGTCACGGCCGAAGGCCTTCTCCAAGTCGACAAAATACATGTAGACTGGGTGGGCAAACTAAACCCCTCAGCAGCCCTGCCAGGGTGAAGAGCTGGTCCACTGTGCCACGGCCAGGACGGAATCCGCATTTCTCCTCCTGGATCCGAGGTTCGACAATCGGTCGGAGTCTCCTTTCCAGCACCATGGCGTAAGCTTTCTCGGGGAGGCTGAGTAATGTGATCCCATGATAGTTGGAGCACACCCCCCTTTTTAAGATAGGAACCACCACCCCAGTATCCCACTCCACAGGCTAAAAACTCTGACAGCTTGTATTAGGGCAGTTTTATTTGGTGTATACCCTAATGTGTTCTGCAACACGATGTATACAAAATACAATAATAATAGGTTATACAATAATAAGTTAATAATTTGTAACTTGGAAAGTAAAGTCCACAGTGCATTCTATGCATGCATGCATGTTGTATTGTAATTCGAGATAAATACTGTTTAAAGAAGGTCAGAAACTGTAACCAAAGTACTACATTTTAATTACTTCTATCAATGTGATTATTTAATAATCATTGTCCAATCAACAGTCACAAATAAGGTAAAACAGTGTGCTGTATAGATGTCATTGTCAAGACTATACACACTATAATATAGTTGTAAGCAGATGTAAGTGTTTATGAATGTATGTTAACAACTATAACTCCTCCTTAAGAGGAGGATGGTGCAAAAATACATAATGATTGATAATATAAAATATGTCTTCATGGGAGAGGTTGTAATACCGTGCATCAGTAAGCATATAACTTATAGCTGCTTACAACTACATTAAAGTGCGTTATAATCAGTAATTTAAATGTGTGTATACCAGCTACACATCAATGCTAAAACTTTTACTGTTTCTCATGATGTTTCGGCAGTGTGCCCACCGGAAATGGAAAACTCATTTGTGTGTGCGTGCACCGTATGTGTCGCTGTGTGCACAGTCTCATGCACGTCAGCACATTTGTTTGTTATAAAGCGAATACATGATGCATACGGACAGAGCTGCACGCCGTGGCTCAGTGTTCTGGTGTCACTTCACCCTCTGCCTGCCTTGAAAGAGGCAAATCATGGGGAGGAAAGCAGCTCGGCTCAGCTCCCTGTTTTGAAAAGGAATCACCTTTTTTAATTTACCATAAGATGTCTCTCAGCACGCAGAGAGGATTCCTCCGACGCTTTTCTGCTTCATTTGCACTCCGCCCTGTTTTTTCTGTCAAGCTCATCAGTTTTTGCCCATCTCAAAGCTCTTCTTTTCTAATGGATTTTCTATTTACGATAAGAGGAAGCTCTTAGTCTTTAAAAGCACAAATGAATGTTGATGGAAGCGGCTGCATTCCAAACATGTTTAACAGGTTATTTTTGCTTCGTCTTTGCCCTCATTTTATTTTTTTTAAGTGATTTGCTTTCTTGTAGAATGTGAAGAAAAAAAAGACTAAAGACTTTTATTAACAGCAAAATGACTGGCTGTCGAACATCCGGTAACAGACTGTAACTCAATGTTGTAAAACTTTAAATCTGTTTTATACACTGCCCAACAATGAATGATATGGACTTCATTTCCTGCTCTAGCATCTCTGCAAGTGCAATAGACTTAAAAAGAGCAGATATATGAGGTGTCACCTTGGGAATATAGTTTTATATGTTACTCAATGTAGTGTACCCTTCACACAAAATGCTGGAAGGCTATACTGCTGCCTCTCAGTGCTGTCACTGCAGAATGATTAGCCTATGGACTGATGCAAAGTATTTAATATAGAATTAACACAGGGGCTGTGTGAGCCTGAATGCTCCCCCCACCCACTTATAGATTTTGAATTTAACATGATTTGGTATAATCAATGATGGAAGAACATATAGCCTAATGAGGAAGGAACCACAATAAAAATGATCAGAATCACCCAACTCGCAATAACAAACCCAAACATTTTGGAATTCTTTTGTTAATCTAATATCCACTCTCCTTTTAGATCTGTTTTGGTCTCCACCTACTCTTGAGGGAAATATCTGGCTCTGTACCTTCTAAATGCTCCGCTAATTTCAGCCGTGAGTCACAAATTTTGGTGTCTTGCATGTCTTGCCGCCCTCTCTCCCCCTGTTCCCTGTCATGTTTCCTGCAAAAAAGGCCCAAAAAAAGATAAATAAATGAATGAGGTGAAAGATGCTGAAATGCTATGTTAACTAATTTCTTTGTCTGTGTGACATCACCATGGTATAAGAGTGATAATACAACCCAAGGTGTTCTGATATAGAAAAATAATGGTTTCTGGAGTCCACTTCATGTGGTAAAGTTCTTTTTTTTTCCCCCACCTCATCCATTATTTTTGAAGGACATCATGGCAACTCCAGAACCTTGAAATGCTTCTTACGAAGCCACTCCTTCGTTGCCTGGGCGGTGTGTTTGGGATCATTGTCATGCTGAAAGACCCAGCCACGTTTCATCTTCAATGCCTTGCTGATGGAAGGAGGTTTTCACTCAAAATCTCACGATACATGGCCCCATTCATTCTTTCCTTTACACGGATTAGTCGTCCTGGTCCCTTTTCAGAAAAACAGCCCCAAAGCATGATGTTTCCACCCCCATGCTTCAAACTAGGTATGGTGTTCTTTGGATGCAACTCAGCATTCTTTCTCCTCCAAACACAACAAGTCCCAGCTCTCTGCAGGTCATTCACTAGGTCTCCCCGTGTGGTTGTGGGATTTTTGCTTACCATTCTTGTGATCATTTTGACCCCACGGGGTGAGATCTTGCGTGGAACCCCGGATCGAGGGAGATTATCAGTGCTCTTGTATGTCTTCCATTTTCTATTAATTGCTCCCACAGTTGATTTCTTCAC